>VOPJ01011123.1:33896-60864 GCA_014673585.1 Semibalanus balanoides
CGGTGCACGGCTGGTGGTGGTCTGTCCCACTGAGACATGTCCTCCGGTTGCAGCACGACACCCTTGGCAGCAGTGTGAGTGGAGAGACGCCGGCGGTGAGGGCGGCCCGCCGCCGGCCGGCCAGGGCTCGCTTGCCGTGCTTCGTACACAGGCAGAAAGGCCGATCTGTTATGGTCTTGAGGTCGGCCGCAAGGCTTTCTGCGTTTGGATGTGAGCTGTCTGCTAACCAGCGTGTGACAAACCTGCTTTCCCGGCTTCACCCGGTGCTTTTGTGTTTGTGCTCTGGTGTGTTTGTATGTGAACGTGTTCCTGCGCGTTTATGTGTTTCTTCTCGTTTCTCTGTGTGTGTTTCCGTGTGTGCTTTTGCGTGTTTCTCGGCGTTTATGTGTCTTGATGTGTTTTCCGGTGTGCTTCCGTGTGTTCCTGTGCATATTGGTTTGTTGCCGTGTGTTTCTGTGCATATTGGTGTGTTTCTGTGCATATTGGTGTGTTTCTGTGCTTGTGCTGTGTGTCGTGCCGTGGTCCTGCTTATTTATGTTCAAGAACTGCTGGCTATCTCTCGGCTTCCTGCCTACTTTGACCGCCGAGCTCGATGCAGAGCCGAGTTTGGCGGTGAGATTGCCGTCAAACTTTGTCCTCGAGCCCTCCCCTGCCGCTACAGCTGAGACGTCCAACGGCTCTGTTTTGCTCGAGCTGCGCGGCTCCACGGCGTGCTCCACCTGAATTATACCCGCATGTTTCTGGATACTCTGCATGCACTATGTGTTTGATGGGACAGGAAGTGGGCCAGCAGGCTTCTACGCAGCCAACAGCGATATAGTGTCCCTTTTCCGTGGCAATATAATATTACATCTGATTCACGTAGGAAGAGATCTGGATTACAATCGGGTATTGATATGTCTTCACTTATAAATCTTATTGACTATGATAGCTATAGCCGCCTGGCAGCGAAAACACAAAACACTAAAACTAAATATTTATTGGTTAAACTGAGACGCTTTTCACCACCATTGGCTGATAGAGTTTACACCGCGTGTTGTTGCTTATATGAAAAGTATTAGGTACGTGTAAGCTTCCGAGTTTCAATGTTCTAAATTCAATTATTGAATGTAAAATCACAACTTTAAACGGTCACAAGTTGGGAGCCAGCCGGCTGGCTGGCTTCAAGAGGAATACAAGGTGAAAGGATCGGCACTCGTTTCTAGATCCGAACCTGCAGAAATAATACATTTGGCTTGCAATAAAAAACAGATATGTTTACAGGACCTGCTACGGCCGACATTAGACCGCGTAAACCGCATTAATGAGTGACATGATAAAGGGAGCCATCAATGCTAGCTGCACAGAGTAGTGTATGTGATGGCCACGAATTCAGCGTCAGTTCAATGGGCTCCTTGGTAAATTGGGCCTCTGCTGGCTGGCGTATTTGGTTTGCTTCACTTCTCACTTTATTGCTTCACTTCTCACTTTATTTTACAAACGTTACCGTCGCTGGTTTCATTTTGCCTATTGCTCAGCACAAATCATGCAAATTGCAATCACCAACACATTCATATTCACATAGCCTATTTGCAAACGCTTCTTGGTGCGGTGTGGCCACCAGGCCACCCATATGCATTTACTCCAGAATTTACTCCAGCCTCCATAACTCTCTTGAAGTCTAATGCTCTACTTCTTTGGAAAACTTGCATTTGAAAAAGCAAATGCCAAGATACAGAACGTCATATTATGGGTGCCGTTTCTGGAGCAAAGTCCTAAAATAAATAAATAAAAAATCCAGTGGCCTCAATATTGACCTGAAGCGAAAAAAGACGGATGCAACCTATTTTGGTCTCGCTCTGGGCTTTGACTGCTTCTTTTCCACTTGCACCAAGATACTTTTTTTCCTCTGGTTTATCAGCGCAAAAACTCTCAAACCAAACTCGAGTGTGCAATGTGCATGCAGATAAACAAAGTCAATATATTCTCGTGGAAATGTTATGCTGTCTTCTGGGATCGAACCCAGGCCGGCGACTGGCCGTATTTCTAACCCTCGCTCGTCTCGGCTGCAGATGACGACAGCTGGCGTCGGGTGGCGCGGACCGACAGCGGTCCTCTGGCCCGACTTCGTGGTCCTACACCAACCTTCTGCCGTACCACCGAGTACCTGCTTCAGGCGCTGGCCTACAACAGCACGGCGTCCAGCTTCCCGACTGTGTCACAACAGCCAGTGGCCACGCCATCCAAACTCTACATGCAGTGAGTATATGGGAATCGGGGACGATGACAACAGCCAGTGGCCACCCATCCAAACTCTACTTGCCGTGAGTATATGGGAACTAGGGACGATCACAACAGCCAGTTGCCACGTCGTCCAAACTCTACATACAGTGAGTATATGGGAATCGGGGAGGATCACAACAGCCAGTGGCCACGCCATCCAAACTCTACATGCAGTGAGTATATGGGGATCGGGGAGGATCACAACAGCCAGTGGCAACGCAAACCAAACTCTACATGCAGTGAGTATATGAGAATCGGGAAGGATCACACCAGCCAGTGGCCACGCCGTCCAAACTCTACATGTAGTGAGTATATGGGAAACGGGGAGGATCACAACAGCCAGTGGCCACGCCATCCAAACTTTACAATCATGCAGTGAGTATATGAAAATCGGGGACGATCACATCAGCCAGTGGTCAAAACGTCCAAATTATACATTAAGTGAGGTGTGTTATGTATTTGTGATATGTTAAGCCTCTTTGTGACACGTGTGTGACGTGTATATAACGACCTTGACATGCCCTTAAACTAACTATGCGCCGGTCACTGCGTGTGTGGTGTGTTCTTAACACGCCCGACGTGCGTAACTGCTTATGGTGTGTTTGTATGTAATGGCGTGTGTATATGTGCTGTTGGTGTTACGTATCTCTGTGGCACGCCTCACTGAGCTGTCTCTGTGTGTGTTTGTTTGTCAGGTACCGTCAGCCGTTCTACCGGACCACCTGGTTCATGGTGACCCTGGCAGCCGCCTCTGTGGTCATCCTGATCGCCATCGTGGCCGTCCTCTGCGTCAAGAGCAATGAGCTAGCAAGTACAGAGTAAGTGGCCCGACCTCCGCCGTAGCCGCCGTGGGCGGTGGGGCGGAGACATGAGCAGACAAACGGGGATTTCCTCGCTGGTATGTCACTGACACTTTCTCCCGCTCTCAGCTAGTTCATTTATTGTATTTGTTAGTGGTATAGAGTCATGCGCGGTGCACTACAATCGTGTTGCAAAGAATAATTTCGTCCTCCTTTATCTGGTAGCTCACTCATTGATTTACTATTCACTCGCTTGCTCGCCTCATACACTATCAAATGTAGAGACTTTAAAAGCAATTGTAATAGTACACTACCAATATACTTCGGGTCCTGATTGTTATGTCTAAGAGCATAATCAGAGCTGCGAAATTAGAGCACACGAAGCCCGGGATGAACAAGATGTGCTTTGGTATTCCCGCGTCATGGTACACATTTCAGCGTCACTCAGCATTGTCGGCTGTGTGTCCTCTGTAGGTCTGACACACAGGGTGTGCAAGATCAATTTGAGACACTGACTACTGTGACTGACATCTGTGTCATCCCTTTGATTCGCAGAAGAAAGCTGAGGCCATCGATGGAATACGCTGAGTATGGAGCACTGTCTGAGGGGTTCATCAATCGAGCACCGCATTCGCGGCGCAGTACGATGATAGCGTAACAACCATCAGCCGCCGGTCCAACAGTCGGTGAGTTGAGAACCACTGGACGACGCCTTGTTCCGGCTGGGCTGGGCAACCTCTGGCTGGTGGAATGCCACTATGTCGGCAGAAAGGGAACTGTGGAGAGGGGGACTTCTGATGGGGTGTTGGCTAGATTGGGCGCCGCAGATTGGAACGGTGTCTTCTCGAGGCGTCTGACTTACATTCTACAGACATTCCACGTGGAATTTGTGAATACCCTGAAGTTCCCCAGATTGTTGTCAATTGTATTATGTGTCTGTTGAGCGCCATCGGGGAAAACGATGATCCCCTGCTAGGCGCGGCGAGTTTGGTTAGAAATCAAGTCAGTTTACCAAAGGAGTCGAGCTGGCCTTGAGAGAGCGTCGGCCACGTCTGCGGCCCATTTGAGGAGATTGTGTCTGTGAAGAGTGTCATTGTCGTCTTGGTGATACCCCCACTGAGTTTCACGGAGCGTATTCAGGCAGTGGTCAGAGTTTGTTAAAGGCAGTGTCTGCTTCGCTGATATCGGGTTTTGACACTGGTTTATAAAACATAATTATCTTAATCGAACCGTGCATATCGTTTCTCCAGATTCACACTGCATGGTTCCTGAGATATTCTAAAGACCCCAAGAAAGAAAAACCCCGGATCTGTTGTTGCCGTATGCCTTCGATAGACTTACTTTATCATGAATTACAAACCATCACCCGTTGTGTCAAGAAGATGAATCGGTTTGTTCACCTGCTTTCAAAACACTTTTGAGAACTTTCGTTAATTAATGCTCTTCCCTGAGAATACCGCATGGTTTCCATTTTGGGACTTGTCGGTCGATGGTCTTCCCTGATAAATATACATGGTCTCCGCGTTGTCGTTGAGAGCAAATATGTCTTAAGCTGACCATTTAAGGTATCAAAGACAATTAGGCAGTCATTAGGCAAAAGTCTGCCCGATCCAGGATCGAACCCGCGGGTTGGTTTTGCAGTCAGCTCTTGAGACCATGCAGCGATCGTGGATAGTCTCCTGTCCAGTCCAGTGTCCATGGTGTCTCCTGAAATCTCAGCGAAGATAAAGTGTCTACTCTGAGAACCCGAGACCATATTCATGTTCTTCAAACGTTCTCCCAACATGTGTCTCTCTGCAGAGACAGGATTAGCGCCTGTACGGTCTCTTAGAACTCTATATAGAGTCTTTCCCGTCTCTCAGTGTGTGCCCGGAGTGTCTGTATCTGTCCTCTAACGTTTTGTATCTGAGAAGGTGACGGTAGTCGGTACCTCCGTGGCCTGTCCCGGCCTTGGTCGCCTGTATCTGTCCCGTATCTGATATGTTTGTATTTGTTTATCTGCAGCGGCGGCGGTGCCTCCACGGCCCATGCCTGCCTCCGGTCGCCTACAACAGCCGACAATGAGAGCAAGTACGACGAGAATCCAGACGACAGCAGTCTTCGGAGAAGCCGTCTGAAGTCAGCACACCGACTCTCAGTGCGTCTGTCTCAGGACTATTGATCAGAGGCTCTCTCGAGGTGGTCTGTCTCTGTCCGAGTCAGTCAGGTCTGTCCGGAGCAGCAGCACCGACTCTCAGTTGCTCTGCCAGAGTCTACTTGAGTCAGAGTCCCTCTGAGTGTGTCTGTTCTTTCCGAGTCAGTTCAGTCTCGTCGGAGTCACGCAGCACCGACTCTCCAGGAGCGTCTGCCTGGGACAAATTTCCCACTTCTGAGTCTGGTGTCGTGTTTGTCTGGAGCAGAGTTATAGGCCGACCTTAGGTGAAGGTCATTATTGATATTAGGTTTTAAATTATATCGATGTGTGTCAGTGTTGTCGTTTCTGACAGAACCGTGTTTAACATACCCCTGACCCCTCCTAACCCCGTCTGACCTGACATAACCTGACCTCACAGGGGGACGACGATGACGAGCTGTACTACCATCGGCCCCGCAGCATGGATGGGACCTACACCAACGTCAAACACGTGTTCGCAGTCCTGGAAGCGACAGCGCCCCACCCCCTCACGGCACGCCGACCGGGCCCGCCAGGCCCGCGCCGCCGTGGGGGGCGGAGCGGCCGGCGGGGCCGGGGTCGGCCTCAGAAACTACGCCAGCCACACCGACTCCGAGCAGGAGGGTGAGTGAGAGGGGTGCTATGTGGTGATGCTGAAGAGAGTTGGTGTACAACTGTGGTATGGTGCAGCCCTTCTACGCAGTACTGCTGTGGTTACTCGACTCGTTTGATGGAGTATTTAGTAAAGAGGAGACGCCACGCCAAAACGATGTTGATACCCATTTTATTGCATTTGTTCAAACGTGTTTTTTGTCAAATAGGTATGCTGCTAATGCTGCGAACAAATGCTGTTGTGACCACAAAATAAATAGTAAAATTATAAAACGTGAAATTAACTTGAAAAATTCTGCAAAGCGTCGCTTCTGCTCAGCGCACGATGCAGAAGTTGGTGGGATTCAGCTCGGTGGATCTCATCACAGGTCAGTGGTCTCTAATATCACCTATGTGGTCTGCTATGTCGTCCCTGGCTTGTGGAACCGGTGCCCAGTGGCCTTACTTGGCTTTGCGGACGAAAGGCAACAAACACATATTGCTCCTGATATGAGTCAGGTTGATTACGTTCTGTGGTATGTTGGCACTGCTTGATTTGTGTTTCCTGCGAACGAAATACTTGCCGGTTAGAGTGCTGTTGATAATTTTATCTTTAACATTAACATGGCAGTCCACGGCATGACAAACTGGGTGAGCAATATTATCTCAAATAGTCCATTTGTACGCAGACTTGAGTGTTTCACCCTTCCACACCGCACGCAGATGTTAATGTCATACGAGTGCAATTTTATCGCGAATGTATCATCCATTGTATCCGGTGTGAATCCAGCGTAAGCGAAACTTTCGAGATGAAGTGCGGCGAAATCGCCGTGTTGAATATGCAGCGCCGTTCCCCTGACAGCTGCGATGCTGACAACGGACGGTTTATCGAGCAAAGGAGCCAGCGGTAAAATACTCCGCAACGGTCACGATCTGCCGTATATTTACCGACACGCTGTCACCGCCGTGAGGGAAAATACCGGCCAAGATGTCACCATGTTTACGTCTATAGGAAACTTCGCAGCTTTGGAGTTTCACCAACAATTTAGTTGAACCAATGTAATTAAATTGAGCTGCGTACGTGTCTGTACGTCTGACCGGCCCCGCTCCCTGTCCGTTCCAGGCTCGGCAGTAATGTCTCTGAACGGTGCAGAAGTGGTGGTCAACAACCGGGCCGGCGAAGCCGGGCGCCGCTCGGCATCAGGCGCCAACGGCTTCTCCAGCTTCGGTAAACGTCTGCTTCCCGGCTTCGTGCAAGCCCTGGCCGACGACTTGGCTCAGCTAGCGTCGTGTACACTTGTGGCCGCCTGGCTGGCCGTCCCACCTCTGGCTGCCTCCCGGCCAGCGCCCGCGTGGTTCCACGGTCCCTTCTACGGCTGCTGCCCTCGCTGCTGCTGGTGGTGCTACCCGGGGTCCGCCGCCCCTGCTGGTCATACATGCACGGCACGACGTCTTACCAAGGTGTGGTGCCACTGGACGCCGAGTCACATCAGCAGCGGCCAGTATCGCCGAGCAGCGCCTCGGCCCTATACCGCACCGCTTCACCTAATCCGCTATCGACTGGCCAGTGTGGCCCGTCGCGGTCGGACCGAAACTGTGTCACGGCTGAAGAATCAAACCGGCGGGCAGTGTCGGCGGACCTCAGCTTCTGATAGGGTCGACACACAGTGTTGAATAACCCACTGCCCCGCCTCCCGTCTTGTACCCCGTTCTATCTGTACGTGTGTCCGTCTGGCCTCTCGTCTCCGGTCTGTCTGCCTGACAGACCGGCCAGCGGGCAGCAGTTGCTGGACTGACGCAGGACGCGACTCTCGGAGCGGCGCTGAGCGGCTCGAGTGCCTTGTTTGCTGGCTGTCCGGCCAGGCGGAGTGTATGTACAGCCGGCGCTGTCCGTCCGGAGTCCTGGATGGTGCAGACAGACGGAGTCGTCACTGGAAATTAGAGGTACCTTGTCACAGAAATGACCCACCTCCTCTGGTGACAGAGGGAGCGGGAAACAGGGGGTCTGGGTGATGAGCCTCGCTGGGTGGTCTGCTCGTCAGAGGACGACAGGTCCGTCTCCCGTCCCCCAGCCTTCCAAAAAACAACCATCATCGTTCCCCAGCTACCCAAGAGCTACCCCCGCTGTTGTCTTGAGGACACAGCTCCATCCCGGCCGTAGCTGCTGTTATCATGCGCAGTGTGGCCTGATCTGATGATGTTTGGACATCTGGTGGCGGCCGATGGACTATTTCTGATGATGTAAAATATCCTGGAGCCCTGCAAACTGCTGATGCCATTATTAGTTAAATGCTTTTGTCATGTTCGTTTCGGAAAATCATGGTCTGAAAATAGGTTTCGACCATCATGTCATGGCGTCGAGTTAACGACGAGGATGTTGGTATTGTGCGTTTTGCGTGTTTTATCTTCCTGTGGGCGGCTTTGAATGGGATTTCTGAGTCCACCTCAGTGTCAGGCACCACGGGCATTGCTCCACAGTCAAATCAGTCGAGTTCCATGCTGTTGAAACTTGTGAGAGTGACAAACGTGTGTGTGTCATATGTCAATGCTGTGTCTGTGTTAAACTGAACTTGAGCGATGTTGTTCGACCCGATGAGAGAATGTATACTGACCAGGATTTGTATGAAGTGTGAGCGTGTTAACAATAACAATCAACTGCTGTTGTGAATAATCATTTGTATCTGCTCGTACCCATTGATCTGACTTGGACCGACGAGGGTTCCCATGCGTTGGACAGAGTCGTTAACAGTGTGATCTCATTGTACGTAAATACACGACTGTTTTTAACATAGCGTTTGTAAGTGGCTTTTGTTTGAATTTGCATGTTTTATGTGCAAACGATGCTTAGCAGATTATCGCGGATTGGAGTGAATGCTTGAGCTTAAGCCAAACGTCTCTCCAACAACAATAATGTTTGTCAAACACCACAGCATAGTTTACGAATTGTTCAGTGCCCATAGCTTATTTTTGGAGGTATGCTAAAAAATGAAAAGCATGCCCGAAAATCACAAGCTAACACGTGCGTATATAAAATAAAAAAGACTGCAATCATATTATGTGTCGATTACTTTGGGGTGACCCCCCCTCCATTATTTTTGGCCACTGCACTATAGGCCAGACACTGAAAAAGCGAACTTAATTCAACTGCTGAGGCATGCTTGGACAAATAAGGTACAATGAAGTGAATTGACATGCTAAAATCGAATATGACGTCTATTTTGTGACTGGACGATATTAACCCACGCCCTGATGGGCCTCCGCTACAACTTCGCCATGGTGGTGGGGGGGGGGTCAAAATGACCCTTCCCCTTTAGCTCAAAAACGAAAATGGATAGAAAAAAATCGTTCGAAAGCTCTCAACATGTAAATTCGGAGTTACAGCGACCATTTTTAGCTAAGGTCAATATTGAGGTCGCTAGAGGTCATCAAAGGTCAAATTTCACAGCTTTTGGACTTCGCTTCGAACAACCCCCGTATATCTCGTGTAGTATGATAGCTAGGAAAAATCGAGAAAAAAAAATCGAAGGCTCATCAAATATAAAATTCCAACAGGTGTTCTCAAAATAGAGCTCAGATCAATAGTTTATGCTCCAAAGGTCATCGAAGGTCAAAAATGAAGTTTTGGGTATAATTTGTTTTTCACCAAATAACTTTTTATCTAAAAACGATAGAGCCACTATTTTAACACCATCGTGATTGTCTCGTCGAGGTGTTTTGACATATATATGTTGCAGTACGTATAAGAAATCAGTGTAGATGCAAACAAACTAGTGTTGATGCAAACGTCCTGGTGGGTCAGTATAGATGCATACGTACTAGTACAGTTGTAGGGTTCCTAGGACGGATGCATCTGTGACTGACGCGTCAGTTATTAGTTGCATACATACTGGGCTGTCCAGTAACGTTTGTATTAGAGGTGACAAAAGTTGATATTTGGGAACCAGACCCGCAACCGGTCCCAAAAGCTGAAAAAATGACCCAGTTAGACCCCAATTTGCAACGCAAAGTTTGGACCAGTGGACCCATTTAGCAAAAATGTTGTCTCGCAACTAATAATGACAAAATGTGCCTCTTAACAGTTAGTGCAAGTCAAATTAGTCTTGTTAGTTGCAAATACATTAAAGTTTAGCATAGGCCAACAGCACAAAGAAACCTGCGTATCAGTTGTCCTAACTTTCTTTAAAACAGCATGAAACAAAATAAGTTGGACCCAGTGCTGTACCCGGTATCATTTGGCGGGGACCCAGTCAGGAAAAACCAACTGGGTCCAGGACTGGCGTCAGAGACTGGTTTCTCGGGTTCCACGTTTTGCCACCTCTAGTTTTATCAATACTAGTACAGTTGCAAACGTACTGAAATTTCGAAATAGGAAATATCTCTGAATGCTTGGTATGTACAAAACATTCCTTATAGAAATGAGACAAATGATTCACATGCCATTTATTTTTGCAGTTCAGGCTGTGATGGCATTTGCTTGAGCAGGAGACCCCGTTCTTTACACACTTGCGGCGTTTCGTGCAGGCCTCATAACAGGTACACTTAAAAAATGCCCTTTGCCACCGGACTGAGCCCTTGCCGCCTCCCTCAGTGACATCTCATCAGAGACTTCCTCGACTGATGATGTGCTTTGACATCGTGCAGGGTTCGATCTGATTCCGGGAGTAGCGGCCCTCTTAACGTCCGTGCGTCACACCCAGGTTGTATGAGTCGACATTCACATGCCAAACGAAAAAAAGGGTACAGTGGTGGTTATGTCACTACTTGTGTTTGTTATTCAATAGCTGTTTTCACGATGGATTATTTTGCGCGAAATGTTTTAAAATGTTTTAGTAGTAGCCGTTTTCACGATATAATAATTTGCGAGGAAAAAAATGCTTTAACCCTTGCCCTACGGGACCGTAAGGGCGAGAGTCCAAAACATTCTTTCGCAAATTAGTCCGTCGTGAAAACGGTTACTACTTAAACATTTTATAACATTTTAAAATGTTTTAAAACATTTGGCGCAAAATAATCCATCGTAAAACGGCTAATATGTTTTTTTAGGGTTGGATCCAGGGGCGTCGCCACGAAATTTTTAGTGGGGGGACGGACACTGGTGGATCCAGCCGTCGGTTAAGGGGCAACTTTTTTTTTGCAAAAAGGCACATATTTTTTTTTCTTCACGGATTTGGGCCGGTCACCTTTTTTGGTATTAGAGCTTAAAAAACATTAAAAACGCAATACTTTGCAGCATACATGCTACGGAATATACACATGCAAGTAGTAATAACGTTTATCTCAAACCAACTCGCGAGTGTCGCGAAGTTTTTAAGTGGGGGTCAGCTGAAATGACGAAAAAAAGCTTCTTTGCAGCATTTCAATGTGAATTGTCATGTTATAGTAGGAAATTATAATTATTTATACTGAAATTATTTAGCGCCGCGAAGCGGCGCGATTTTTTTTCGGGTTTGCCTGACAAAACCCAGAAATATAGACGGTGGGCCTCCGGACTTGTAGAGGAAAAGTGGCTAAGACAAATTTGTATAAGCTATTGCGAAACTTGCCACAATGCGGCGTGAAATTTTCCATTTTTTTACTGCGGATAGCTGGAATTTGACTGCTGCAAAGGCAATTTTTGCGATAAATTGTTGACGTTTTGGGGGCCAAAAGACATTTTGTCCCCCCTTCCAGGCTGTCGGGGGGCATGGCCTGGTTCCACCCTGGATCCGTCAGTGGGGATGAACCCATAAGTCCATATTTTCAAGCTAATTTGTCGCTGGCGAACTCTACTGGCGGCTAGACACCAAACTATCATATGCAGGGTGAAACGGATTTCATGGTGTTAA
Organism: Semibalanus balanoides; assembly: GCA_014673585.1. Classification (NCBI taxonomy): domain Eukaryota; kingdom Metazoa; phylum Arthropoda; class Thecostraca; order Balanomorpha; family Balanidae; genus Semibalanus; species Semibalanus balanoides. The sequence goes on from VOPJ01011123.1 coordinate 45,527, forward strand.
TTTTCACTTAAAACTCTACATCGACATCGATTTTCATGGGAATCTAAGAGGTCTGCCAAATCTCGAATCTGTCGCTGGAGTCTAGACGCTAAACTATCACATGTAGGGTGAACGGATTTCACATTGTTAATCTACGCCTTATCTAGATATCGATTTTTAATGGAAATATAAGGGGTCTGCCAAATCTCGAATTCTGTCCTAAGCGAACACTCTATTACGGCTAAACGCACAACTATCATTGTAGGTTGAGCCAGATTTCACCATGTTAGTTTCGCCATATTCATTCTGGATAACCGATTTTCAAGGCAATTATATGGGTCCACAAAATCTCGAATCTGTCAGTGGCGAACTCTATTGGCGTCTAGACAACAAACTGTCTATATGTATTGGTGAAACAGATTTCGTATGCTTAATCTACACCTGAAACTCTATGTTGGACACCCAAAACTTTCCATGTGAAATCATGTGTCCGCCATTCTTTGCTCTTTCTGTTCTACAAAGGCTAAATCAACACGCTAAATGTATCGAATTTGAGTCGTCCCAAAACTTCGCCCCGGCATCGTTTTGAGCTATGACAAAAAATATTTTGCACTAATATAGATTTAGAAGATTACCTTATTCGCAGTTCTAGCGGGGGGGCAGCCCCTACACTCTTAACGAGTGTGGGGGCGAGTTCCCTGGCCTGCCCCCCCCCCCCCCCCCCCCCCCACCAGTGGCGACAATCCTGACCCTTTATCTCCGTTTTGGACCTGGCTCTCAGCGCCAAGGACCCTACAGAGTATAGAATCCAGTCCTTGTCCAAATCCTAATTAAGCCATTGAGCTGATCCAAAGCCCTTTCNACCCATAAGTCCATATTTTCAAGTTAATCTGTCGCTGGCGAACTCTACTGGCGGCTAGACACCAAACGATCATATGCAGGGTGAAACGGATTTCATGGTGTTAATTTACACTTGAAACGCTACATCGACATCGATTTTCATGGGAATCTAAGAGGTCCGCCAAATCTCGAATCTGTCGCTGGAGGTCTAGACGCTAAACTATTACATGTAGGGTGAACGGATTTCACTTTGTAATCTACGCCTTATCTGGATTACCGATTAATGAAATATAAAGGGTCTGCCGATCTCGAATCTTGTCGCTAGCGAACTCCATTAGCGGCTAAACGCACAACTATCATATGTAGGGTGAGTCAGATTTCACCATGTTAGTTTCGCCATATTCTATCTGAATAGCGATTTTCAATGCAATTTAATGGGTCCACCAAATCTCAAATCTGTCGGTGGCGAACTCTATTGGCGTCTAACAACAAAACTATCATAATGTAGGGGAAAACAGATTTCTTAATGTTAACTACACCTGAAACTCTATTGGACACCAAATTTCTGGCCAATCTAAGAGTCCGCCATTCTTTGCTCTTTCTGTTCTACAAAGCTAAATCACAGATGTATCGAATTTGAGTCGTCCCAAAACTTCTGCCTCCGCATCGTTTTGAGCTATGACAAAAATATTTTGGCAAAATCAATATATATTCTTAAGCCTAAATACCCTAATCGCAGTTCTAGCGGGGGGCAGCCCCTACACTTTTTAACGAGTGGGGGGGGCCGAGTCCCTGCTGCCCCCCCCCCCCCCACCAGTGGCAGTGGCGACAATCCTGGCCCTTTATCTCCGTTTTGGGAACCTGGCTCTCAGGCGCCAAGGGCCCTATAGAAGTATAGAATCAAGTCCTTGTCCAAATCCTGATTAAGCCGTTGAGCTGATCCATGAAAGCCCTTTCACTCAATACATATAGAGTATAGAATCAAGTCCTTGTCCAAATCCTGATTAAGCGTTGAGTGATCCAAAGGCCCTTTCACTCAATACAAGGACCCTTCCTTAGTCGATCAGAGAGCCGCTCTAGCAAGGAGGGAAGAGCCCTTTCAAGGCTCTCTTCAGGCATGGAAGCGCGCTCTCTCAGGGTCTGGTGAAGAACTGAAAATGGTTTTGAATTCTAACAAATTAGGTTACAGTCGGTCTACTATGTATCTTTCCCATTTTTCGTTTTCTAAAACTCATCTAATTTCATTTCTGTGAACATGAAGGACTGATTTAAGGGTACCTACCTTGGTAGGTACCTACCACATATGGTCCGTTGCATCAGTCCTTCATGTACACAGAAATGCAATTAGATGAGCTTTATATACTGAAAGGGGAAGAATGAAGATACATAATAGACCGACTGTACATACCAATACCGAGAAGGAACTTTTTAAATTCGATTATGAAGTATCGCAATACGTTCGGAAGTCTATGGGGACTGAGCCCCCCCCCCCCCCCCCCCCCCCTGTGCATGACCTCCCCCGACCGGATGCACCTGTCTTTGAAAAAATGCTGGGGCTATGCCCCTGATAGGGTTAAAAGTGACCTCTTATTTGACCGGGAAATAAATTAGGTTAAATTTCCTTTGGCACGAATTCAGAAAAAAATCAACTTTCTTGAGGGGAACGTCTCTCCCCGATTTTTTTAACTGGGGGGACGCGTCCCCCCGTCCCTGCCGCCTCCGACGCCCATGCTCAAAACTTCAAGTACAAGTAAATGACTCAACGACATAGGATTGAAAATGACCTCTAATTTGACCTAATAATAAATTAAGCTCCATATCCTTTGGGGCGAATTCAGCAAAAAAAAGAGTAAAGTAAGTCAACTTTCCTGGGGGGACGTCCCCCTTCAATTTTTAAACTGGGGGGACGCGTCCCCCCCGTCCCCCCGTCTCCGACGCCCATGTAGATGATAATTAGCCCGCACCTCGCTGGTTAGGGGGGGGGGCAGAATCTGACCCTCCTGGATTTTCTCAATAACTTGAAAGCTATCATAGATATCCAATCGAAATGTTGAGCAGGTACCTTATCCTGTATTATTTTACGTCCGCTTACATGTATTTTTTCAATTGTTGAAGAACTTTCGGAGAAAATGACGTTTAAGTGACGTCCTGTCATGCCATTTATGGTGAAAAAACGAGAATGTTTCAAAATCGTAGAAAATAGAGTGGTAAAGCAAATCGCAAATAAAAACCGCAATAAGAAATTACACCACTTTTTTATTAATTGATATCTCGGATTTTCAAAATGTTGCGTGCTTTACTCTCCAAAACTTCAAAAAAAAAATGCATGACACATTGCGCGTCTCGCTGCAGTTACTGGATCGGAAGATAACGAAGGGACAGAATCTGCCCCCGCCAGCGGGGCGTGTTCTGAATACCCCAGCAGGGTAGGTACCTATTCTGAATACCTACCAGCAGGGCTGCGGAGTCGATCAGTCTTCAGGTGACTCCGACTCCGACTCCGACTCCGACCCTCCGGAGTCGACTCGACTCCGACTCCGACTCCGGGATCGACTCCGACCTTGAAAACCGCTGCCCGGGTGGACCTCTAAAACAACTTCGCCCTAATTAGGGCGGTCAAACGACCCCACTAACTCGAAAATGAAAGATTGCCAGGAAGACTTCAAAAAGGCGTCAAAATAGTTCTCGACAAGACCAATCTGAGTCATTTTGATATTTTGCAGGACGGAGGGTGCTTCAGGTCATATTGAGGTCACCAGAGGTTATCAATTGCACAACATTTTCAAATGTAGATCATTGCCTCAAAGAAAAACCTTCAAATATTCTCGGAAACTATGGTGGCTAAGGAGCCCAAAAAGGAAAAACTCTGAATAAACGCAATCGCCACCTTCGGGTGCCCTTAAAGTTTTAAAACTGCGTGTCAATAGATTAGGGTCCAGAGGGTCACAAAAGCTCACGTTTGCGTTATGAACTTAACTAATGAAGATGGGATAATAGAATCAACGTCATTATGTTTTTCTCGTCAAGACGCTTCGAACACACAATCATGATGGTCGGATTGGGTCTTGTTCAAAATTTTACCTCTGGTCAAGGTCATTTATTGACCCAGGTAAAGGTCATACAAGCAGTGTGGGGAGACGCGTCTCGACTCTATAATGTCTCTATCTCTTTTCCTCATGAGTTTCTCGGCAAAAGTGAATAGGAAGCTCTTCTACATTTTACCATTGACCTAAAGGGCAATGATGCCACGAAAATTATCTGACTTTATACACCGATATTACAATCGATATACGTATCACAATTTGGGTTAGGCGACTTATTTCTTCGATAACATTCCTTTTGAATTTTACATCATTTGGTCAAAACGTGGTAGGGCTTTATCACAACACGGAACATTTTTGAGGTAAGGTCACCTTTGAACCTAACCTGAGACGACCCACAAGCTTAACCATTTATTCACAACGTGGGCATGGGTGGATTTAAAAGGGGCAAGTGGCCATGCCCCTCCTCTTCCCCGAACTATCGAAGTTTGGCTAGCAAAATTCGACACATATCCTTGATTTGCAAAGAAAATCTTGACATCTTTTACAAAGGAAGTTTGTTTTTAAATCGGTTACTGATGCATAGGCAAACGAAATCCGACGAGTTTTAGAATTGTGCGAGACTTTTTGGGGATTGGAACACCCCCCCCCCCAACTGACCAACCAACCGTTCTGGATCCTGCCCCTGAATGTGGGTAATTGGTTCCCTAAACAAGTTACGCTAATTTTTATCGCCGCTGCGCGCTGTTGTTTTCCCGATATTATCAAAAACCTTCATTTTGGATTGGGGATTGAAAAATGACTCTATCAAGGCGAATAAACTTCGTTCTAGGCTTTGTCAGCCAGATATTAGAAGAAATCACCTCGCACAAAATCATCGGCTTAAGGAAAAATAAAGATTAGGCGCTTCATTTGATGGAAAAGACGTTATATGAAAAAATACTGTTATTTTTATCACTTTCTATTACAATTCTTGAAGCCAAAAAAGGATGTATTGTGACACTGCCATCATTATTAATAAAGCAAGCAATAATTATGAGTTCAATACCAGTTTTTGAAGGGGACAATGCTCAACTCACCTGCAAAAAAAAACTACACGTCGCTTATAAACCGTTTCTATTTTTATAATTGATCATAGACTTCTCCATCCTCCATATGGTTATGGAGAAGTCTATGAATTGATTTATTCATGATCGTTGGGTACACCGAATTTGTATCCGACGACAAAACCAGAGGTACTATCAAGTTCATGCGTAGTACACCACTGATTATTGAAAATGGGTATATACCAAAGAATCTAAGCAAGGCAAATTATAGAAGCATTAACTTTTAACCCATCGCCACCGAAGCGTCCACTAAAAATCCTTTTAAAACCCACATTGTTAAATATATTGCCCCAAACGCTGCTGCATAAACGACAGCCGGAGTCGGAGTTCGGTTAAAATATTACCGATCCGACTTCCGACTCCGCACTCCGGCCAAAATAACCGACTCCGACCGACTCCGACTCCGGCTCCGACTCCGACTCCGCAGCCCTGCCTACCAGTCAGAAAATACCTATCAGGAAATGTGCCAAATTTGCGCCGATTTTGGGTAGTTTGGGGGGCCATGGCCCCGTGCCCCCCCTCTGGATCCGCTCATGCCTTTCAACCGCACTTCGTAGATAATAATAAAAAATGACCGACCTGCGATGTCGGCAGCCTGGTTATTGATTCGACTCTGATTGAATCGATTTGAATCGTTCAATAAAAATCCCTTGAATAAAAATATTCACAATCGGATCTTTTGATTAATGAATCGTGATTGAATCAAACCTGCATAGAAACAAGCCTGACTGAATCAAAAGATTGTTCAATGTTGTTTCAGAGTTGATTGTTGAATCAAACGTGAATGAATCAAAATTTGTCTTGATTTCTTGAATCGGAAAGAATCATTTCACAAAAGTGTTATCCATGAATTAAACAGTGATTGAATCATTGATGTTTCGAAATTAAACGTGATCGAATCGTTCCAAAAATTTGAATCAACAACCAGTCTGGATGCAAGTTCACCACTGTTTTTTGACAGAGCACACTTAGAAGTTATAACCGGGCTCAAATGTCATCACTCATCCCGGTCCTTACACAAGCCGAAACCCCTCCCGACATCCACGTTACATCGTCCCCTTCAGGATCCACCAAGCTCCACCAGAATTTCACAATGCCATTTCCCAAACCCACTTAATCCAGCTCACTTCCTGTGGATTAGTGCGGCGTCTCTCTGGCACGCGGCAGCCGAGACAGCCGCTCGCCGTGTCTGTCTGTCTGTCTGTCTGTATGTCTGCAGTTGTCTCCGGGCGTCACCGCCGACGCCTATCGCCAGGAGTGTTTAGGTAAAAAATAGTCGACAAAAACTAACGACTTGCAATACAAAATTGGCATAATCTTTGGAATAATGTTACATGAAACGACACCCACTTCCAGCAATTACGTAGATAGCGAAAGCTACAGACACGCAGCCCTCGACAGCTTATGATGGATAGTGGATACTATTTACAAACCGTTTATATCCTACAGTTCCCTACTTGGCGTAGAATAAATTAAAGATTCCCACAATGTCAGTAGCAGGTTGTGGCCGACTTTTTGTGCTGACGCTGACGCGCTCCAGTACCACTCGGCAGCTGACAGTGCAGTCTGCAGACAGCAGTCATATATCGCTCTCTGACAGCCAATGGACGGCTGCCACCCGTCAGCAGCAGCGGGACTCAGACGCGAACAGTTTCGACTCCGACAGTGTTCGGTACGTGGCTGATAGCAGCTCATCGCTCTCTGACAGCCAATGGACGGCTGCCACCTGTCAGCAGCAGAGGGACTCAGACGAGAACACTGTCTCAACTCCGACAGTGGTGAGGGTGTGCGTGTGAAACATCGCTGACGTGATGGGTGCTGTGACCTGCCGTTATACAGGCAGAGCGGCGACAACTATAAAAATATGTCCCCGTTGTCATTGAACTGCGTGTGGCGTTCACATACCGTTTCCAGTTGGGCCCATGGCCGTATCAGCACCGACTGGAACCGCTAGTGCAGATCTCAGATGATTAAAAGCTCAAAGAGTACACGCAAGTCGAGAAGTCTTGAACCTAAGATATAAATGGTTTTCTCCTAATTTATTAAAGCATATTTCTTAGTGTGCGCTAATAGATGGACAAATCCATCCACACATATTTAAATTAATGCGTGAAGGAGAGCACTATCGTGGGACGGACGTGGATCGTGGTTCTAAGTTAATTTGTGGTTTCATCCACCGAATTCGGTGGATGAAACCATTATGGTTGGACCTCTCGCCGGTTCGGAGCTGAAAATGCTGTGCCGCATTACATCGATGCATCGCGGGATAATCGCAAGGCAGATGTGCGACGTGCGTCGGGTCGGGACATCAGCATCCTTCACTGACCTAACAAACAAATCTGTAAATAAAAATCATGTCTTGAGAACAAACTATATATACTGCGGGAATAATCCTTATGCATGAGGCTAGCCACAGGGATGTAGTTTCCTATTCAGTTGCCGTTGCCGCTTCAGCCGCCCAAACTTGGACGAGGAACTAGGAAGTGGGTCAAATTTGGGGAGAACTTTGTATTTTTTGTGGATATGACAAGGGCGGATCAGCGGGGGGGGGCCAAGGGGCATGGCCCCCCCAAAACCACCCAAAATCGGCGCAAATTCGACATATTTCCGAGTTTGTCGTAAAACTAAGCAACTTTTACTAGAGAAAGTTTGTTTTAAAATCAGTTATGATGTACATAAGCAGCGAAATCGATGGTTTTTCAGAATTAAATGCGATAATTTTGGGATTGCCCCCCCCCCAAACTGTCAAAATGCACACTTTCTGGATCCGCCAGTGATAGTGATGGTACGTAAGCGATTTGTTTTTACCTAAGCCCCCCCCCCCCCCCCACCCAAACTTGCTGGAGAAGCTACGCCCCTGGCTAGCCAAATAGTGTATTGAAATATATCGCAATTTAACCTTAAATATAACATCAAAAGTACCTATACCTATCGTTTGGCTTAGACGTTTGGCATGCAGATGACCTGGCGTTGATGATATTCAAAATAATTTTAAACTGGTCCTAAGTCGCTGTCCGGTAAGTATGTTTTCAGCCGGATCGGTCAGTTGCTCTTGCTTTATATGATCAGCCCTTCTCCAAATCACATTCATCGCTTATAATAATGCAGGGTGTAGGATCCTATTCGGTTGAGGAGTTTTCATCCCCCCCATATCCCCCAACTTGGCTTTAGCCCCTCCCCAGCTTGGATAAGGAAGTGGGTCAAATACGGGGAGAAATAAATATTGTGTATTTGCATGGTACCTACTTTAAACCCGGCATTGACTGGGGTCCTATCTGTCCTATCTGATCTGGGGGCGTTAAACGCCCCCTGGTTATTTTCCGAACCAATAATCGTAGCGAGACGCGCAAAGCGGTATTCGAAAACGCTTATTGAGATGAATCTAAAGCATCTTCGAATTTTTTTAATTGAGGTCAAATGTCAGGTCAAGGTCAGGTCAAAGGTCAAAATAAATGCATTTTCGTGTATGAGCCATACTTTCCATCCAAAAGCCTTTGATTCCGACCATAATCACCCGAAGTGCTCTTAATTATATGATACACATCCCGCGTGATCGAAAGTGAAGATTATGGCGAACATCAAAGGTCAAGGTCACGGTAAACAAAAAAGGTCACTACCCTGCCAACAATTAATTGGGCACTTATCGGGCACAATGGATTAAACCATGTGCCCGATCAGTGCCCAAGTTTTAATGTTGGCTGGGTTTATACCCAAAATATCACGAAAGTTATGCAATCACATGTTAAATGGATGTCTATGAAAACTCATGTCTATGAAGTAAAGGTCAAATTAGGGTCAAAGTAAGGCCAGTTTTTTAGTATTGATAAATATGAATCAAAAAGACATGTTTCTAGACCGACTTTGTCTCAGAAGTACAGTGATGTTATTTAATTTTCTGCATCTTGTCGAAAAAAGACAAAAAATGCAACCTCAAAATATGACGTCACGTGTTACCAGCACTGTAAATGCGATCACTCAGTCCAAAAAATATATCATTGTTATATTTGGTATGTAAGTTGTTTGCTTAAAGTTCTCTGACACATTTCCCATTTTTTTCAATATCTGTGATTTTTTTTTATTGTATAGTCATTTTTCATTTTTTTGTGTGTGAAATTTTGGGGGTCAAAAACCCAAAAATTTGACAATCCGAGATTGCCATTTTGTAGCCCTCATTATTTGCAAGCTTTTTCAGTTAAGGGATTGCATTTTGCCTATTTTGTTGCTTTTGTACGGTCTGTTAAAGTTTAGGTCATTAATGCGTAAAAACCGCGTGTAGCGACGTCACTAATTCGATATATCTCACAAGTTTATCAGCAAAATTGCTTCATTTTTTCACAAAAGACGAGAAATTGATGCAAAATAAGGTACCCGAAGTTTCACATTGATAGCGATGATCGTCTTTGAGTTATGCAAAAAAACGGCAGGGGGCGTTAAACGCCCCCCCCCCAGTAAATACCGGGTTAAGCGATCTTGTTCCAGCTCGGCCCCTTCCCCAAACTTGTCTGGAAAAGCTACGCCCCTGTAATAATGCATGAGTATCTATCATTCGATCATCCACTCCGCTAGATCAGTCGGATACGGCACCAAACTGTATTTGTTTCTCTGCCGCTGTCGGAGGGGAATGCTCATTCGATCCATTGGCACGTCTTCTATTTGCTGTGACAGAATTGGCCTCGGCGACCAGTGACATCAGCTAATAGCGCTCAAGGATAGATAAGGTCAGTAGGCCGGGTCGACTGTGCTTATGTGCCATTTGGGAGATATCATCTCAACGTCTCAAGCAAAACTGGTAGGATCGTTCATAAAATCAAATATATAATATATATATATAATATATATATATATATATATATTACATATATATAGCCATGGCTCCTTCAAGCGGCAGGTTGCTTAAGCGATATGTAGGGAAGCAGTGTGGACTGCATGATGTTTTAGGCTGAGCGTAACGCGTTTCTAATGTTTCTTTTTATGCGATTGTCTTTTATGCAACACTTTTTGTTTGCTTTGTTTGTGATGTTTGTAGTTTGGTGTTTTAACTATTTTACTTCGCCTGTCCATTTGGGTCCATCCCGTTGGTATACAGTTGAATAAAAAAAAAAATATATATATACATTTATAATATACATATATATACATATATATATATATATATATATATATATATATATATATATAAATATATATAAAAATATAAATATATAATATATTATATATATAAATATGATATGAATATATATATATTAATATATATATATTTATATTTATATTTATATATACATTTATATACATATACATACAATACATACATACACACACACACACATATATATATATATAATATTATATATATTATATATATATGAGCTTGAATCACATATTATTTATGGCGTAGCTTTGAACAAGAGGCACAATATAAATTGGATTAAGATTTTTATTCATTGCAAAGACTGATCTATAATACCCAAATTAACTTGTCGTTGAAAACGAGCATGTCATTTTCAGTTATTTTGAAAAATTATTCATAAAAAAATGTTTGTTGCTCTCTGGCCTTTACAACAATATGTATCCAGGAAAAAACATATAATTGCAAAACAAAAGTAATTATCATTCCAAATGTTCAGGTTAAGCTACGAGTGTCTGCTGCACCATAAGTACAGGAACAGATGAGATAGAAGGAAACATTTACCCCCAGAACTCAGCAAGAAACATTTACCCCACGTTTTGCTTAGAATATGTGCTTGTGCCTTTTAGTTCGTTAAATTGAGAAATTTGATAAAGAGAAGGTAAGGCGAGACGAGAAGAACTCGAATGCCCGAGAAACTCTTTCTTATTGGGGTTGGGTCTTTTAAAAAAACAAATTCAAAATTTCACTGCTCCCCGCCATGGGAGTCGAAAACGGGAGGACGGTGGGACGCGTCTTCTAAACCAAGGCAAACAGGGCCGCGTCCTCCTAAAATTTTCGGATTTTATCATTACACCTACGGGCGTTGGATGGAAATAATCGACTTCAGAATGCCTCATCCCCCCCCCCAACTCTCGGTTCCTGGCGATGCCCCTGCTCCTCACTTATGACCTTCTTACGTTCCTGCGCTACACTTTAGCTTGACCTCTTTCGCAGACTTTCGAATCCTTCTTGCTATCACCGATAAGTCAATGTCGCTCCACGCACCAAGCTGCTACGCCAACAGCGACTGGTCAACCGACTGCGTATCATCGGGGGATACAACACTTACCTGTCCCAAATATCGTCCTCTCGTGCCAGCACGCGCGCCGCTGCCACCGCTGCGCCGAGGTTGTCGGCAGACAACTGGACGAGCCGGGTCAGCCAGGCCAGGCCGCCTTTCCACCGAGAGAGCGGCGCTAAAAATATGGGGCCGGCTGGCCACCGGGCGGCCGACGGTAGGTAAATATAGCCGCGCGCGACACCACTCACCGCCAAAATCCTCGCCGACGACGGCGGAGACGACGGCGACGACGGCGTCGGAGGCGACGCGGCGCGCGCTGGCCGGTCGGTCCCGCGATGGAGTGGCGGCTCGAACCAAACGTCTGTCGGCCGCTTTTGAGGTGCAAACCAAAACACGGGAACGCCCGGTAACGTCCAGCCGAGTGATGGTGGTGTTTGTGTTCTTAAAACATGCTTAGTTAGCTACCCACTGCGTTTATTTGGCTCGACAGGGTCCGATAATTTGATGGAACATGAACAGTGCGTATAAGCCTTTGGGTTGTATGACGGGACACTGCCTGGTTCATAGTGTTTTGCAGAAACTCCACCGATACGCAAATCGGGAACAGGATCCACCTTTGCTGCGCTTCAAAGGTACCAGTTACAACCAAATCTAAAACAGGTCACTTCATAGCTGTGGTTATCAGCGTCAGTGGGCGTGTATATTAGTTACTATACCCCTTTCGATAACCAGAATGATTCGTTTTCCTCTTAGTCTCACCCTCCCACATTGTGCAGACTGCAGTTCTCGGCTCCAAGCTATGCGGTACAGCATAACTCCAGGCGCTTACTACTAATGCCACCTAGGGGCAGAAAATATAAATAGTAATGTGTGCTGTTGTTCTTGGCCTAAAGCGCGGTGGACAGAGGTTCCCAGAGTATAGTACGTAAACGGTAACACAAAAGCCGTTTTCACGATGGATTTATTTTGCGCGAAATGGTTTGAAACATTTTAAAATGTTTTCAAATGTTTCAGTGGTAGCCGTTTTTACGATGGGCTAATTTGCGAGAAATGTTTTAACGCCTCGCCCTATGCGGACCCGTAGGGCGAGGGTTTAAACATTTCTTTCGCCAATTAGTCCATCGTGAAAGTGGCTACTACTAAAACATTTTAAAACATTTTAAAACATTCTAAAATGTTTTAAAACATTCTAAAATGTTTTAAAACATTCTAAAATGTTTTAAAACATTTCACGCAAAATAATCCATCGTAAAAACGGCTAAAGCTGAGCGTCAAGTGACCATTTAATTGATTATGATGTTCTCTGCGAAAATGTCATGACAGTGAAACAAAAACTATGATGAAATCATTGATTATGCGCAATGTGCGCAATTATCAAAAAATCAACCAGAGGCGCAACCAGGGAGAGCACGGGACCGTGACGGAATCAACGGCTAAGAAATCGCCATTTACAGGTGCGGATCTAGAAGGGAGCTGATAGTGAGTTTCGAGTTTCGAGTTGCAATTTGTCGAAAAATAGGCACAGAGTCAGTGGAACGGATTTTCCGTTCCGGGCGCCTACAAAGTCTTACCGACAACACGTGCCTATCTCAATCTTCGCAGCATGCATTTTGTCACGAGTAAAATACACTATACACTATGCAGTATGCATGGCTGCGATTAGACCCCGTATAACAGCAGACATCCATCGACCCACCTACGAGGAACGGATGTCGCAATGTGCGCTGGTTAAATTGTGCTGCACTTGGTGGGGCGGCGAAGGTCGGTAGTGTGTAGGGGAGAGTGCCCACCAGCGAACACCCCTTTTGAAAAATAAGTCTAGTGGCTTTGTGTTTTGTCCTGGAGCTCTGAAACATCGTCTAGAAATTACCTACTAAACTGCTATGGAACAGCCATTAGCAAATTAATTTAACTCAATACAAAATTTGAGTTAATATCAAATTTCATTTGTACCTTACTGTTCACATGGTAGGTTGCATGGGCTATCACATTTTAACAGTGAACAGGGGAGGTTCCCAACCATGACAGGGGGTCTCAAACAGTGAATAGAGATAAGGGAGACTTTCAACAAGAGGCATGAAATAGGTTATGGCGTTTTTTTTTTGCTGATGCTCAACATTGATACTTTTTGACTATCATTGACACTGGACACATTTGACCCTAATCTCCCCAGATGGCAGGACTCCCATGTAGTACGAAATGATTCAGATTATTGATTTCGAACGATTCAAGTCACGACTCAAAATCTCGTTATTTTGACTCAAATCAACGCTGACATATACATCCAATTCAGACAATTCCAATGGTTATGCATTCGTTCAATCAAAGACTTTGAAAACCAGGCAGCTTTCGAGCTACATCGATTCAAGTGGACTAGATTTGAGTCCATGATTAGTCCGACTCAATCATGATTTTTCAACATATAACGAATCAAATCAACACTCAAACCGTTAATAAATTGCAACTTAGAACTTGAGAAGTGATATTTAATATTGATCTTCAATCGTATCTGATATGTTTAAATTTGGTTGATGATAACCTACTTGGTTAACAAACTATGGAAAGTTATTGAAGGAGCTCCTATTGAACTTGAAAAATGCGTGTTGTTTGAGAAGTCGCGAATTCGACTCAGTCAGTTCTTTCTAAATAATTTGTCGTCGACTCAATCATGGCTTCGACATTTGAGCTCATCGATTCAATCAACGACTCCAATAGCCAAGTCCTAAAATATAAGAGCGACTCATCAGTTTGATCGCAGAAACTGCTTGATTCATGAGTCGCGACTCAATCAGAGTTGAATCGTATACAAGTCTGCTCCGTGGCACTCGAAAATAATAAAACAACAATGCAAACAAATATATTTCAATTTCAGGAAACGTTATCTACCAAAATGCCTTCACACACGTCCAACACTTTCAGATGTTCAGTAACAAAAACATGACGTTGACCTAGTAGCATAAAATGAACATTATTCTGGAAAGTATTGTCTTTGGAATGTTTTGGCACAGCACAAAGCACTCAGCATTGCATGCTGTAACGAAGAAAGGGTCCTCATAGAACGTGAGGATTTCCTTGGTTCTGGCCGTGGATCCCTTTATGGAGTTTATCAAGCCTAACCAATATATCATCTGCATTCACAGTTGAAAAGCTGAGGTTTTCCGGAAGGAAGATCCACCCATGAAAGTGTTCACTATGGTGGGCGCCCACCCTTTCACTGGTGGGTCATTCAGACATATTTGGAAATACATATAATTTGAGGGGGACAAATTAAATGGCTGCTGCAAACAATGACATTCACATCATTCCATGGGCATCGCAAAAGGTGTCACTAAAGGTAATTTCACTAAATATACCAATATTACGTTTCTGGAAAGCAAAAACCGCTAATCGAAAATAAAACAGAAAACGCAAAAAGTAACTGTTTGCATCCTGACCGAATCAAATGAAATCAGCCATTGCTGTTAACAACTTTAAACATCATCGCTTTGAGTCAGCTACCACCACCGACGTCGAATGAAATTATTACAATACTAATATAGGCTGGAGGGGCACCTGTTCACTGTAGGCACCATGTTCGCTGGTGGGCACTCTCCCCTATAGTGCGCCACTATAGTGCGCCCCCGGGTGCTCCGTCACCGGGGGATGTGTCACGCAGGAGCGGATCCAGCCGCTCGGTTGAGGGGGGGGGGCAGCTTTTTGTGTAAAAAAGTTACACTTTTTTCTCAGCGGATTTGGGCTTGTCACCTTATTTGGCATTCGAGATAAAAAATATATTTCTTAGATTTTAAAACACTTCGAAAAAAATTGTTAAAAAAAATCGGGGAAAAATCACTTTAAAACGCACAGAACACCATTTCCTTTGTATAAACCAACGTAATTAATCATAACGTTTATTTCATACCAACTCGCAGGGGTGTCACCGATAATTTTTGAGGGGGTCGGGTCGGCTGAAATGACGAAAAAATGTATATCCGTTTTGTTTGCGTGTACTGTGTATTAAAGCCTTTGCAGCATTTTTAATGTGAAGTTCGTACGTATTTGGTTAGGTTAGGTATTTGATGTGTTTTAGGGGCCGATGTATGCGTCATATCGTTCGCGTCGCCTTTTTCGGAATTTGGCAGGCTAGCTAGCTTAACATGTAGCCAGCTTGAAAAATAACTCTCACCTTCGGGGGGAGGGGGGGG
>VOPJ01011124.1:3527-20185 GCA_014673585.1 Semibalanus balanoides
CTGATCCCCTTCCCTGGACAGGGTAAGTCCTCGGCCTGATCCCCTTCCCTGGACAGGGTAAGTCCCCCGGCCTGATCCATTTTCCTGGACAGGGTGAGTCCCCGGCCTGATCCCCTTCCCTGGACAGGGTAAGTCCCCGGCCTGATCCCCTTCCCTGGGCAGGGTAAGTTCCCCGGCCTGATCCCCTTCCCTGGACAGGGTAAGTCCCCGGCCTGATCCCCTTCCCTGGACAGGGTAAGTCCTCGGCCTGATCCCTTTCCCTGGACAGGGTAAGAGTCTCACTGTGGTGGTCGCTGCAAGGCATCACTGGCTATCGGAAACTGTCGTATTCATATACGATACACTGTATACGGCGTCCATGCATTGGCTCGGGTGGGCGACTTGCCGGACTCGTATCCAGGCTGACAGTGGCTGGACCTCCCACAGACCGGTGACGGGGTGGCCGGTGTGTCAGGTGTTAGTGTCGGGTGCGGTGTCGGCTGTGTCGGCTGTTGTCTCGTTAACAGTACCGGGACCTCCCACAGACCGGCGGCGGGGTGTCCAGCCCGACTCGGAGGGCTCCAAAGACAGCTCTCTGGAGGACTCCAACACCGTCAGCAGTCGGGAGCAGCCGTCCAGGCCGGTAGGTGGCGCTAGTGAGGCCCTCGCCTCTCACCGCTGAGCTGGCAGTGTCTCACCTGCCGGAGAGACGCTCACTAGCCGAGCAGACGCTCCACTATGTGCCTCACTCGTGGGAGTTGTTCACTGTAGCTGCGGAGATCGCTTGATGTTGGAACCTTTTACGTTTTGCCTATTTGTATTTTGTTCTGTGCGGGCCGTTTAGCTTGTTTTCTTATGCACAAAGTGCGCCTGTATATGTGCAATGTGCATACCATTACGCGCATTTTCAGTTTGCTTCCCTCCCAGAGCCAGCGTCCCGCAGGCTGACTGCCGGCTTCCGTGGCTGATTTCGATGTACGATAGATGAATGTAGCCTGCCTGCTCTCCCTCGCTCCCTTCCCGATCACCCTGGCGCAGTGTGCAGCAGAGTGGGCGGTCACCGCGGCTGTACACTGTACAGTGTACAGCCGTCTGTGGCCGTGTCCGCGGCGGGTGCTGGGCAGCGCCACCCCTGTGCAGCCTGCTGCGGCCGGGCTCCCTGCTGTGGCCGGGCTCCCTGCTGTGGCCGGGCTCCCTGCTGTGGCCGGGCTCCCTGCTGTGGCCGGGCGCTCCCTGCTGTGGCCGGCTCCCTGCTGTGGCCGGGCTCTCCTGCTGTGGCCGGGCTTCCCTGCTGTGCCCTGGGCTCGCCTGCTGTGGCCGGGCTCCCTGCTGTGGCCGGGCTCCCTGCTGTGGCCGGGCTCCCTGCTGCGGCCGGGCTCCCTGCTGTGACCGGCCGGCGGCGGTTCTGTGTACATACCGAGAGACACCGCTTCAGTGTGCGTGACCTGGCTTTCAGCCGCGCTCCCAGGGCAACGGCTTCATGTCCACCACGCAGAGCCTGCGAGAGATCCTCGGCAACCGAAACAACCAGCGGGTAAGCGTCTCATCAGCGCCCTCTATACATGAAGGCGTCTCTTCTTAGCGCCATCTGCAGGGCAACTGTCTTAACTGGCTGCTGAGTCTGGGGACGTTCGAACGCACTCCATAAGTAGCACACATACAGCATATATTCCATACAGAGGCGGATCCAAAGGAGGTGGCCATGCCCCCTCTCCTGAGCCTCAAAGGAGCCAATAGCCCAAGCCTTTTCTTGGGCTATTCGAAGCCTAGCCGATCGAAGGCACCCGAAACGAATTCCATTCCGTTTTCCAACAAATGGCTAGTAAATTTGCCCACTACGCCCTCCAGTCTTCGGAGGGCCTACTCTGACTTCTTGAGAGCCCTCTCTGGTCTCCGTAGGGGCTAATCCGGCCTCCAGAGGGCCCATTCTGGCTTGATGAGGGCAAATTATTATTTGTAAAGACCCATTTTGGCACGTGAAAAGATGTTTCGTACTAAAAGGGAAATTTTGACCTACATTTGTCTTCAAGGTCAAAAGGACCCATCAAGGCTTGAAGGGGCCACCAAGGCCTGGGGGCCGCCAAGGCCTGGGGGGTCACTTTGCTACGTGTCCCGCTCCTTGACTGAATCCCGGATCTGTCACTGATTCCTTGGTGAACATGTAACGCCAGCGGCGGCAGGAATGCGCGGCATGTTTGACCTCAGTTGCTGGTTTGGCTTGGTGTGGGGTGCCGATGGACGTCACCGACAGCTGCTTTGGGCGGGACGCGATGCATGCTATAGCAGTGTTCGAGGGAAGGATGTGTGCGCCTGTGCGTGTATATGCATTTGTGTGCGATGACGGATGCGTGTCTGAGGACAAGTTCGTGTGTGTTCGCATTGTGTGAATGAGGCCTTTAAGCTGCTGGTGACTGGTGGTGGGTTATGTGAATATCTGCTTGTCTGCTTGCCTGTGTGCCGACTCTGTGTGACAATCAACGATGAATTTGCCTGTTTTGGCCCGGTTTGCCGGCCGCGTGTTTATGACGCTGTCTGAATATGTTTCTGAGTGTGTGTCTGTATGTGTATGCCGTGTGTTTGGGCTGTGCGGGTGCGCGTAGCTCTGGTGTCCAGTCTGTGTCGCTTGTCGTGTCGTGTGTACATCTGGGTGTGTCTGGGTGTGCGTGTGTCTGGGTGTGCGTGTGTCTGGGTGTGCGTGTGTCTGGGTGTGCATGTGTCTGGGTGTGCATGTGTATGGGTGTGCGTGTGTCTGGGTGTGCGTGTGTCTGGGTGTGTGTGTGTCTGGGTGTGCGTGTGTCTGGGTGTGCATGTGTCTGGGTGTGCGTGTGTCTGGGTGTGCGTGTGTCTGGGTGTGCATGTGTCTGGGTGTGCGTGTGTCTGGGTGTGTTGTGTGTCAGGATGTGTTGTGTGTCTGGGTGTGTTGTTTGTCTGGGTGTTGTGTGCTCTCTACCAGACTTGTAAAATGGTGATTCAACGGGCTCGGCTTGTCACCTTCTTGTGGTCAGCCCGTCCGGTCATGATAACGATCAGGGCTCGCTGCCCCTGTGGGCTTCGACTGAGATGCAATTTTGGTTACAGACTGGATATATTCTAGACTTAAGAACATACCCAGATTGTGCTAGGTTTATAATGCCTATTTGTATTACAACGTAGCTAAACATAGCCAGATAAATGTAACTTAGATAATATGTTCTGGAACCCAGAAAACCCAGAACATACCTGGTTTGTGTACCGAACTTGCATCTCAGCTGAGGCAGTGTGCCCCGGCTGTTAAACGGGCCGAGTGGACCCGACGGCTGGACGCCAAGACGGGAGTAATTCGAATCCGTTGACTCACCATTTTACAAGTCTCCTCTCGACCTGAGTCCTGCTGGCGGTGTGCCTGGCTCTGACGTCTCGCGTGTCGTGGCCGGCAGCTGTCGCGCAGCTCGCGTCGCTCGGAGCTAATCGAGGCGCGTAACCGACCCCTCACCGACGACTCGTCCGACCTGGGCAGCTACCGACCGGACGTGAGTCTGCTTTACTCCCCCCCCCCCACACACACACATCCCCCCACACACACACGACCCGGTCAGCTACCGACCGGACGTGAGTCTGCGCCACTCGGCCTGTTGCCCGCCACGGCCATGCAGTGTTGCGGCCGCCCTGGGCTGCTAGGCGTCTCTGGCCGGGTGGTATCATGAGTGCCATGTGACCTTCACTGTCGGAGCGCCCTAAAACACCAATCATTATCTGTTCTCTCCGTTATCTCAATATGACCAAATGCGGAGCCAGAGCCTGCCCACTTTGCTCCCTATAGTATTTGTCAAATGTCGCATTCAGTTCAGACGTCAGTTGAGCTGCATGCAATACTATATTCAAGGAATGTGTTACTGCTTTGGACGATAAATAGGTTGTCGCGTGTTCATAGGTGTTGTTTGATTTCATTGTTGTCCCACTCTGACTTAACCTGACCTCTTTTATAACTTTTCCTGACTCTTGCTTCGTCGTAATCTACAATTTATATCGGTTTGAACTTAAAATATATCAGATCTGTTTATTTTACCTAAGCTTGACTTCCTTTTTCCACCTTGCCCTGTGCCCTGTGCCCTGTGCCCTGTGCCCTGTGCCCTGTGCCCTGTGCCCTGTGCCCTCTTGTCCTGCTCTTCTCTGGCACCTGCGCCCTGTTCCTGTGACCGTTGTACTTGTTCTTCGCGTGTTTCTCTTAGGAACGGTACGTACGGACCAGACGGCGAACATGACGACTCCTACAGACGAGTCCGGATATCGAACGTATGAGGAACGAGGCCGCCGAGTATCCGGCCTCCATTTGTATCTACCCTTCATGCCGACAGACGACGGAGATCCATAGGTACCGAGCTCGCCGAGTTCGCCGCCCATGGCTACTACCCTCAGTTTGTTCTCGACTGACGAACGGAGTCCAGTACGAGGCCTGCCGAGCCCGCCATGTTACTATCCCTCAGCCGACTAGATCGACTGGATGGCACATTGGTCGTGGTTTGTCGCGTCACACAGTACACTACTGTCCGGCACAGCGACGACGGACCATCTGGTATCGGGGTGTCGGCGATCACATCGGAGATTTACTACTTACTGTCAGACTAGATCTCCGCATCGGAGGCCACTTGCTTGTCGAGGTGTCGCGCCATCACCATTTACAACTTACTGCCAGGGCACTGACGACGAGAAGCCAGACTCTGTGGTACGTGTGGTGCGCCGCCACACTAGTTACCACTATACTCTGGCAGAGACCGACCGACGTGAGCACTCTGTGTATGGGTTTGGTCGCTCCGCAGTCACCACAGTACATATTTCATGTGTCAGGATCTGCACGACGGCATCTGTCCTACGGGGTTGTCGCGTCGGCCACACAGTTTAACACTATCTTGCCAGGTACCCTCGCGGCCGACGGGAGCCAGGTACGTGGGTTGTGCGCTCCACACAGTACGACTACTGCATGAGCGACTTGCATATGACGACGGAGCTTGCATGGTACGGGGATGTCGCGCCCACACATTGTACACTCACCTTACTGCTCAGGACTGACGTACGGAGTCCAGATACGGAGTGTCGCTGCGCCACATCCGACACTATATGACAGTCGCTGCGACGGCCAGCCGTGGGTACGGGTGTCCGCGCTCACACCAGTACACTACTGCTAGGTTGGACTGACCGTGACGAGCCAGTGTACGGTGGTGTCGCGCCACCAGCCATGCTACTCAACTACCTGCATGGACTGACGACGGTTAGCCAGGTTACGGTGTTGTCGCCGCCATCACAGCTAACTACTTGCAGGTGACTGACGACGTGAGCCTGTCGTGGGTCGGTTTTGTGTCGTACCACACAGTCTCATTACTGCTAGGACTGTGACGATCGGAAGCATGGTTAACGGGCGGTGTCGCGTCACATCAAGTACACTACTGCATGGGACTAATCGACGTAGCATTTCCGGTACGAGTTATTCTCGCCACACAGTACACAATTACTGCAGGATCTGACGACGGAGGCCATGTGACGGGTGTGTCGCGTTCCATTCCCAGTACACGTACTGCTTGACTGACGACGTGAGGCCATGTACGGGATTGTTCGCGCCACACAGTGACACTACTGCAGACTTGACGACGGTAGCCAATGGTACGGGTTCGGTATGTCGCGCCACACAGTACATCTTACTGTCTCGGATAGAGACTTTGGACGACGGAGCCATCGTACGGTGATGTCGTCTGCCACACAGTACTACTACTGCTTAGGACTGACGACGGAGCCAGTTCGGTACGTGGGTTTGTCGCGGTTCGCCCAGCGAGTTACACTACTGCAGGACTGACGACGGTAGCCTGGTTCGTGGTTGTCGCGGCCTCAACACAGTTTTACACTACTTGCAGGTCGTGACGACGGACCAGGTACGCTGGTGTCGCCGCCATACACTAAGTACCATACTACTCTTAGCAGGACTGGACGGAGCCTATAAGTACGGTTGTCTCGCCCACAAGTTACACTACGTCAGGACTGACGAAACGGAGCCTAGTTACGTGGTGGTGTGGTACGCCACACAGTCCTACAACTACTGCAGGGACTGGACGACTAGCCAGGTACGGGAATGTGCCGCCACACAGTTAACACTACTGCAGGACTGACGTGACGGGAAGCCAGTACGTGGTTATTTTTTTTGCCTCGGGTGTGGCCACACAGTTACACTACTCTGAGGGACTGTACGTTACGGGCCTGGTATCGGCCGCGGCTGTCATGTCGCGCCAGCATGCTAGTTGACTACTACTGCCAGACGACGGAGCCAGGTACGAGGCCGCCGAGCCGCCCATGTACTACCCTCAGCCGAACAGACGACGGAGCCAGGTACGAGGCCGCCGAGCCGCCCATGTACTACCCTCAGCCGACAGACGACGGAGCCAGTACGGGTGTCGCGGCCACACAGTAACACTACTGCCAGGTACACTGGACGACGTAGCCAGGTACGTGGCTGTCGCGCTGACACACAGTATCTACTACTGCAGGACTGATTCTGACGCGAGCCTCTGGTACGGTAGTGTTCGCGCCCACTACAGTAGACACTACTGCAGGGACTGACGACGGGAAGCCAGGTACTGGATGTCGCGCCCCACTACAGTTACCACTACTGCAAGGGACTTTGACGACTGGAGTCCATGGTAGGTACGGCGTGTGTGTCGGCGTGCCTACACAGTACACTTACTGCAGGACTGATCGACGGAGGTCCTTTGGTTACGGGTTGTTCTCGCCATTCACAGTTTACACCTTAACTTGCAGGAACAGACGACGGTGAGCCTTGGGTGACGGTTGTAGGTGTCGCTCGTTCTCCACCATCCAGCCACCACTACTGCAGGACTGAACGACGTGTAGGGGTCTCGATCTGTGAATTACATCGTTGGTATTTTTGTTATTCTGACTTTCCTGCGTTTCAATCTGTGGCCTGTCTTCGCTGACCGCCACACAGTCACTGAGACTGCTAGGACTGACTACTCGTAGCCCATGGCGTCGGCTGTTCGCACCCACAGCTTACTACTCTGCAGGGACTGACACGGTTATGCCAGGTACGTGGTGTCGCTGCCTCCACCGTTTACCACTACTGCAGCGCACTGACGACGGGAGCCTGGTCTACGTGGTGTTCCCCGCGCCACACATTGCTACCACTCCTGCTGGACCTGATCGTGATCGGAGCCAGTGTGTTACGTGGCCCTTTGTCCGCCATCACACCTATCTTACTTTTTTTTTGGTACTCTACAGGACTGACGACGTGAGCCTGTGTCTCGTACTTGTGTGTCGCGTGCCATCCAACAGTTACACTACTGGCAGGGTGCTGACCGTTGCACGGTCCGTGGACACTGAGTGATAGTTAGGAGGCGAGAGGCTAGACTATAGGCGGAAGAGGGGGGGTGCGTTTATGTAGTCGTCGGTGTTACTTCCTCTCAAAGAACCTCCTCTTACTTACCTTCAGTATGTGTCGTACTTATGGAAGGTTTTGTATCCGTGTCTTTTTTGGTCCGTGCTCCTGTAACTCGTGCATGGTCTTCTCTCGGTTGTGTATCCAGTTCGTATACGCTTTTCTTGTAGCTTTCCACTTGAGCTCTTATTTTATGCTGCGATCTATTTGTCCGCATGCGGTCATTCTCGGTGCTTCCGCCGCCTCATGTTCGACTTCGGTGTCCTCCCGATCTTCGCTTTTTCGAGTGTATCTACCTATTTGCCTTTTTAGCTGCCTCCTCCTCTCTTGTTTCAAAAACCTGAGCCTCCGTCGTCCCTGCTGCCCGGTCCTCATGATCCTTTGGTGTCGCCCCTGTCCTCGTCTTTCTGACCCGGGTTATCCCCCAGTGTTCCGGACCTCGCCTCAGCCAGTTCCGCTTTTCCCTGTGTGTCGCCCTGTCTCTCTTTCTTCTGTACCCGGTATCCCGTCTGTGCCCGCAGTGCAGTGTCCGTTCCCTTCACGTGTGTCGCCCCTGTTCCTGCGGTTTCTGTCCCTTGGTTAATTCCCCCTGTCTTTGTGAAACCTCCTTGAACCTCTTAGCAGCCCGTTCCCTGGTGTACGCCCACTATTTGTTGCCTCCTTTATTTGGACTGCGCTATGGTTATCCTCCCGTGTGACCCCACTTCATGGCCTCCGCTCTACTCCCTTTTGCGTGGATGTCGCCTCCTGTCCTCCTCGTCTTTGACCGGTTATCCTCCTCGCGACGTGTGACTCTCGCACTGAGACAATAGTCCTTGGTTCCCTGGTGTCGCCCTGTCCTCGTCTTCTGATCCACTTATGGTATCCCCCGTGCTGACCCGCTAGCATCGTCCGTTCCCTTATGGTGTTCGTCGCCGTCTGGTCCTCTCGTTTCTTCTGGACTCACGGTATCCGTGTGACCCGCCTAACCTAGTTCCCCCGTGTGCCCTGGTTTTGTCGCCTCCTGTCCTTCGTCTTCTGACCGGTTATCCCCCTGTGTGTGACTCCACAGCAGTCCGTTCCCTGCGTGTCGCCCCGGTCCTCGCTTCTTCGTCAGATCCCGGTATTCCCTGCACTAAATCGTGACCCACAGCTAGGGTACTTCGTTTCCCTGGTGTTGCGTCCCTGTCCTCGCTCCTTCTCATCCCGGTATCGCCCGTTGTGGACTCTCAGTCCAGGTTCCTCTTGGTGTCTGCCTCCTGTTCCTCGTCTTGCTGAGCTCCGGTATTCCCCTGTGTAGTCCCACACTAGTCCCGTTCACCCCGTGGTGTGTCGGTGACCTGCCTTTCCCTCGTCTCTGACCTCCGGGTATCCTCCTTTCCCCCATGTGTACCCCGCAGCAGCCGCTTCACGGTGAACGACCTATGGACCTAGGATGAGCTGCGCCGGTACGGTGCGGCGTTACGCCCGGCGTGCGCCTCGCGTATGCCCGCCCTTACCTCATCTGCTGCTCCGTCTGTGGCTGGGACTCGCCTTCATGACTGGCCGGTCACCGCGAACGACAGGACGACTCTTTGATAGACTCGAAGGGTATAGGGAGGGAGGACGCGATGTACGCCCTCTGCTGACACAGACGGACAGTCTCCGGGCTCGGACTCGTACGGCCTGTTCATGCCAGGTGTGGATGCCCGAAGTGATATTTAGTGTCTTCTGTAGTCAGCCTTACGTGGTTCCTAGTGAGATACATCTTTGTCTTATGACGTGTTCTGTAGAGAGACTTAACCAGGTGACCTCTGCTGAGGCCTAGTGTCTTCCTAGTGACACTAGGCCACTATGTTTGATGTTGAACTTTCCCGAAGTTGAAATGTCAGACGCAAGATTAAAACGGAATGTGTTCAACTTTATGCTTCTGCTGCGGAATCGTCTATTGAATATTAATATGACTCGTGAATGTAAACTGGAATATCAAAAACTTGCAGACCTTTGAAAGCGGAGAGCCCAACTGAAAAGTTTTCGGGTGTTTACTGTAACCCTATGATGACTTTGGAGACAGTATTAATTAATTTTCGTGACCCGGATTATGTACACATTTTGAAAGGTGGATTATGCATTTTAGCAGCCAACTTCACTTCGCCAAGAGAATTTCCGGCGAACACATTCCGTTAATTAGTCTGATTACTGCTGAGTGCTGAGAGGCCTTACTCCGGACCGTGTCATTTTGCAGTATGGAGAGCATAGACAAGATAGGACAGCATGAGAAGTTTCTGGCCAAAAACTTCGAATCGCTGGATGTTGAAGACGACCCCAACGAAGGAGCCGGCGAGTCTCCCAACGGCAAGAACAGGTACTGCGTGCGATCCTGACGTTTACGGTTTGTAGCAGTGACATCACAAACTCGCCGATATTCGGAGAATCCCGTGCTTCTTTCCTCTGGTAATTTGCCGGTCTTAAACCGATTTCCTTATCATTAATTGATGTCATTGCCTGTCATATATGTGAGTTGTTTCCTCACGAGTTTCCCTCGACAACGGAACTACACTACCGCAATATCGGTATGCGGTGTCCACTCTTGATACAAATACTAAAGCAGGTTATTTTCAGACCGATCTCACTACGCGTGGTACGCACCTTCCCAACCCCTGCTCCAGGCTGAATCATACCTGCATCACCAATAGCGCCCCACTTTCCCGCTGCACTGTGCTGAATGCTGACCCCTGTCCGTGTGTCCCCCCTCCCCGTGCCGCAGTATTTCCAGTAAGTTCCTGGGTGGCCGCAGCTACGCTGCCAGCCCAGCGCGGTCACAAGAGAGCCAAAGGAAACGCGAGGAGCTGCAGCGTCGCATCCAGGAGACCCGACGCAAACTCCAAGGTGTAAGTAGGCCGGGCACTGCGGGCCCACCGGGGAGGGCGGAGGCTATCGGTTCTTGTGGTTTGTTGTGTCAGTGGGAACATCTGGATACGTGGCGTGGTTGCAGCTTGTGGTCTACCTGCGTCTGCTCTTGGATCGTGCTGTTAATTCGCGTATACACAACCCTGGTTGTGGTATATTACCGCTCTTATTGTACTTGTTTGTTTGGTATTACGAGTAATGTCTGCCGGGTACTGCCTGTTAGGTAGTGGGTTTTATACCTCCAAATAGCTTGTTCACATGGGATCTCGTTGTTTCGCACCAAAAGCCCCAAAGTGGCCAGTGGCTGAATCCAAGCCAGTAGCTGCAGTGGTTCTATGGAGTTGAATGTCGGATTGCTGCACTCTGCACTGGCGCTCACCAGTTCAGCTGGAAGTGCGTGTCACTGTCCGGTCTGCTGTCACCAAGAACTGGACGTTTACTTTAGCTTACTGTAGCGTACTGTAGCTTACTGTAGCCTTCCTGTAGCTTACTGTAGCGTACTGTAGCTTACTGTAGCTTACTGTAGCTTACTGTAGCCTTCCTGTAGCTTACTGTAGCGTACTGTAGCTTACTGTAGCCTTCCTGTAGCTTACTGTAGCTTACTGTAGCTTAATGTAGCTTAATGTAGCCTTCCTGTAGGCCCACTGTTCTTGTTACTGTGAGCCTACTGTAGTCATGATCCCGCCGTTAATGTCTGATAGCCACCCAGCCACGTCGTCCCCTCTGACCCGTCTCCGTCCTCTCTGTCTCCATCCCCCTCTGACCCAGTCCCGTTCTGTCTCCCCACAGATCGGGTACAAGTCGGGCAACCTGACGGCTAGTCAGAGTTACGCCGACCTGAGCTTCCGCGGCCGGGCGCCAGGCGGCGCTGCTGCCGGCTCCGCCGCGCTGGGCCGGGGTAACGCCCGCGCGACCGCTAACGCCACCGCCGCTAACTTGGCTAACAGGCTGCATGGGGCAGGTACGCTGTGTGGGGACGTGGAGCGCGACCTGGAGTTTGTGTTCGCTGGTCTGGCGTGCGGCGGCGAGCGGGTGTACCCCGCCTACCCGGCCGCTGTACTGTACCCGCCCCTGTATGAAGGCGCTCACGACGATACTGACGACCGCGGCTGTACTGATACTGATACTGATGCTGCTGGTGTTGGTGCTGCTGGTGGTGGTGGTGGTGTTGGTGGTACTGGTGGTGGTGGTGGTGACGGTGGAGGGTCTGGTGATGAGAGTAGTAGCGGCGGGGCAGGGTCGGAGCGGGGAGGGGGGCCATGTGGGGTGGGAGCGGGGGCGGGGCCGTTCAGTGACGATAGTCTTGACTCGGAGGAGGAGGCGGCCGAGGCTCGGGCGGCGGCGCGTCAGGAGGCGGCGGCGCGCCTGGTGGTCGTCCCGCCGGAGGAGGCCAGCCGACACGCCGCTGCGGTCATGGAGGACAGCCTGGACGGCGACCAGCTGCAGCAGCTGTGCGGCGGCCTCACTGAGCAGCTGCACCAGTTTGACCAGCAGCTGAGCCAGCTGGACCTGCAGCAGCAGCAGGAGGAGGCGGCAGAGGCGGAAGAGGAGCGCCTGCAGCGGCGGCCGGACGGGGTCGGTCCGTGGGTCTCCACACCGCTGCGTCGCTCACTCAGTCTGCGTCACCGCGCGCTGGAGGAGACCGCAGACGCCGGCGGCTACCTCAGTGACAGCTCGCCCGGCCTCCGCCAGCGGCTGGGGCTGGTGCCGCCGCCGCTGCCGTCACCGGCCGCCGGGACCGCCGGCAGACAGCGGCGGCTGCGCTGGCGGCAGGCAGTCAGCGCCGCACTGCTGCCGGCGTTCGCGGACGCCGCGCCGGCCGCGTCGCTGCCGCCGCGATGCGCCACGTATCGCCGTGAGTTCCCGGCGCCCGACTACAGCCACGTGCCGAACCTGATCGCGCGCCAGGCGCGGATGCCGCGCCGGCCCTCTGGTGTCAGCCGCCAGGAGCGCCGCTTCAGGCAGCGGTGTGGGTCTGACCCGCGGCCGGAGCTGGTGGCCACTGCTCTGCGACGCCGCGCCGAGCTGCTGCAGCCGGAGCTGGAGCTGCAGCTGCAGCTGCAGCCAGACCCACAGCAGGACACGCAGCTGGAGCTGGGGTTTGAGTGGGACTCGGATCAGGAGCCGGAGTCGCGGCTGCGCGCCCACCGACGCGGTAACTACGTCCCGGAGCTGCGTGTGCTGCGTGTGTGCCGCCTGCCGCCGGCGCCCACCGTTCGCATGCGAGGCCGGCGCAGCGCGTAGCCGCGCCGTCTGAGAGCCGCACTGTGCCCGGTTTTCAGGTCTGCATGGCATGGCATGGCCGCGCACTGCGCCGGCGGGCCGCCCCTCCTCAGTTGGTCGTCGTCGTAGTCTGCTGTGAATGAGCCGTGTTAGATGTGACTTCAGCCCTCCGTTTTGATTTCGTTTGTCATGCTGTGATGTTGTTTGGCCGGTCCCCCGCCCCCCCCCCCGCTGCCTGGCACCCGCTCACATCTGCAGCGCCGGCTCGGCGTCTACTGATGGCCTTGAGAGATCAGATCTGGCCGAGTTCCGTTTTCCTGCTGGGTAAATCTCTGGCCGTGAGCCGTGTGATTGGTGACGGGAGACCGTGACGCTGCAGACTGAGATCACCTGGCGGCCGGGCGGGGGCGGGGGCGGGGTGGCGGCCCTCGCTGTCTCTCGGTGTCTGTGTGTTGTGTGTGGCTAGCGCTGCTCGGCTGCCGCTGACGTGCCTCTGGCTGCCGCCACCGCTCCGTCTGTGTGAATGTGTGTGTGTCTGCCGTGACGCAGTGCGCACCGGCTCTGCCGGCTCGTCAGACCAGGAGCAGGGTGGAGGTCTGAGACGGGCCGTGTCGCTCAGCGATCTGACTGACGCCAGCACGCCGCGCCGCCTGCTGCCGTCCACACCGGCCGGTACGTGTTGTCACCTCCTCCTCCTGTCCCTGGCCCTGGCTGACTGGCCGGCGGCCGTACACGGCTGGTCCCACTACGTCAGTCAATCTCTCCCTCCATCCGAGGCCAGAAGTCCTCACACCGCCAGCCAGCAGCAGCCTCACGGTACAGTCACCTGGCCTCTGACCCCTAACCCCTGACATCTGACCCCTAACCCCTGACATCTGACCCCTGACCCCTGACCCTGGACCCCTGACCCCTGACCCCGGACCCCTGACCCCTGACCCCTGACCCCGGACCCCTGACCCCTGACCCCTGACCCCTGACCCCTGACCCCTGACCCCTGACCCCTGACCCTGGACCCCTGACCTCTGACCTCTGGCCCTGGACCCGGCACCCGTCACCACTGGAGCTGCCTATCGTTAATCTTTCCACACATATGGCCATTCTAAACCTGAGACTGACCCATAGATGAATATCTAAAAAAAAAAAAAAAAAAAATATCTTTCTTTTTAACTTTATGTTCTTTTTCAACAGCCGAAGAAACGCCGTACATTTGTATATTTAGCATCTTTTGACATTTTTCTGTATACGTTTTGACTTCTGGGGAGGGGGGCAATTATTGTTTGTCTCACCGGTATTGACGTAGTCAAGTTTGGGAAATTCCAAGACACCAGCTGTAAAACTATGCAAATAACGATAACTGAACAAAAATGACCTGCATGAAACGTCCAGTGTTTGCACAAAATTATGTGAATTGTGAATTACTTAACAGATGAAGAGCTGCAGTGATCTCTCAGACATGTTCGGTTTGTTGTCAGACTGTGTATAGGCGGGCTGTGAATACTGTACACCGTCTCAGTATGTGTGTGTATCAGTAGTGGGTGTACAGTGTAGAACTCGACAATGACGGGCTCCACTCCCGAGACCGCAGTCAGCTGATGGAGACGAGAGCAGCCTGGAAATTTTGGCCATTTTCTGGGCTTTTGGGGTCCAACAAATTTGGCTATCTTCGTTGTTTTTTTCTTTTCTTCAGAAAATATTTTCTCTTTTCACCTTTTCTTACCGACGCATTATTTAAAATAAAATACGATTTCCTCTGAAGCATTTGATATATACATTACAAATACGGAATTTTCACTTTCCAAGTAAAATAACTTGCCAAAAGATGAAAATATGTATTTAAAAAAAGTTTTACACTCCACCTGTGGATTGTTACTCTCTGGGACCAGGTCATAAAACGAAAAATCCAACACTGGACGAGAACCTTCAGTTCGGGGTACCACTACCCAGGTACCATCTGCCAGCCTCGGCCCCTACACTAATATACTGATGTTTGTTGAGTTGACCTTCCCCTAGACACGTGGCTGGCGGAGGGCTTACAGTGTGAATTACTCAGAACACGTGCATGCGAGCGGTGGCTCACACGTATGTCGTAACACACTAAGCACTTGTGACTTTCCCAGACCAACCTGCTCGAGCGGGCTCACAGTCGTGACTTACCCCCAGACACGTGCTAGCGGGGCCACAAGTGTGACCTTCAGATCTACTACGTGCTGATCGTCAGCGTGGGGAACTACAGACCAAAAAAGTATGTGAATCCTTCAGACACGTATGCAACTGAGCGGGCCTCACAGAAAAATGCTATGTTTCGATCCTCCCAGGACACGTGTTCTAGAGCTGGGTGCTCACCAGTGTGACCTTCCCCAGACACGTGAGTCTGAGCGGGGCTCACCGTGTGACCTTCCCAGACACAGATCTGTGTACTGTCGTGCTGAGCGGGGCTTACAGGTCTCCGTGGACCCTTCCCAGACAAACGTGCTGAGCGGGCATACAGATTCATAGACCTTCCCCCAAGTACACGTGCTGAGCGGGGCTTACAGTCGTGTGACCCTTTCTCAGACAGCGTGCAGAGCAGGGTGCAGCTTCTCACAGTGTTGATCCTTCCCAGACCACGTGGCTCTGAGCGGGGCCTCACAGATACTGCTGACCTCCACACACCGCTCGCTGGCCGCGGGCTCACACGATCGTGACATTCCAGACATACGTGTCCCTGAGCGCGGGCTACAGGCGAACTTTCCCCGACACGTTGACCTGCACGGGGTCACAGACGACAATGTGACCTTCCCCGAACTTCTGTACTGGGGACAGGATCAAGGCCATTTCTAGGTGATAAGTCCCATGTACTGTCAACCAGTACCAGCGTGACGAACCTCGCCTCGCGATACACCTACCCCTCGCGAGTCGCGACACTCGTCAATTCAGAGTGTCAGCAAACGGCGCTGTATAGACTGGACAGTAAGACGTGGGCCGAGGGCGACCGGCAACGTGCCGGCAGGGACAGAGAGGCGTTTATCATGCCGTTATATTGGCACGTTTTGACCTGGCCGCTACCCTACTTTGAAACAAGGCGGTCTCCTCCGAATCCATACGGTATGTGGTCTTAAAATAGGGATTATAATTAGAGATGCGGTGTGCGGTAGATCCAATAACAAGAGCGCAGTAGCTCAGCGTTGATTTGATCTCGGTATATACTATATACTGTTGGATATTACCGTCATTGCATTGGCTGGTTCGGTAAGATTTATTCGGCAGATTTTTATGTGACGTTCCTCACGTTCCAAGCTGCAGTAATAAAGGCATATTCCGTCTATGGAATGTCTCGAGGTTATATGAAGTCGGGTGGGGTTATTCGTGCTCATACTGTTTGCAGTTACAACAGTTCATCTAAGGAACAACAGAACTGTTTGCGTATTGTTTTCGCGTATTTTTTCATTGTAGGTACTCAATTGTTGACATAGCATTGGTCGCTTGAATGGAACTTGCCACATTTGATTAAAGTCATTCAAAATAATTTGTTGAATTATGGGACTACACTAGATTAATTACCTTGCTCTATCACGCATTGTCCTCGTACTTTTCCTCGCCCTCTCTTGCCCTTGTTTTCGATTTGCTTCTTACTAGGCTGTAGCTGTTCTAGACATGCATGCAATTTTGAATGTGCTGTTGTGTTGCGCTCTGCATTAACTATCAATCGGATTAACGTAATCAACGTCTCAATTTTCCTACCAGTTTCCGCCTTGTAAGCCTTCTCGGCCGTTTTCCTCTCAGCGCTCCGTGCGGTAATTTCCGGCACACAGAGGGACAATCTGGCGCGCTGTTGAGGGTCAGCCTGCCTGGGTTTCTGCGCGGCGTTAGTAATGATCAGTGGCACCGCACCGCACGCATCCCGCGCCACCGTCACAGGCCAGGCGCGTCTCCCACGGGGCTTAGCTGGTCACTGGAGACACCTTTCCCGGTCCGGAGACCAGGGTCCGGCGGTCAGACGCGCTGGCTCTGTCCCGGCCGCTGGCTGTGTGCGGTGCGGTGTGCGGTGGAGTGTGCGGTGTAGTGTGCTGTGCGCGAGCAGGACAGGCTCCCTGACAGTCATCATGCCGGCAGTGTCGGGGAAGAAGATGCCGTCGAAGAAGCACCCGCGTCCCAGCTCGGCGCTGGCGCGCAGCTCCTCCATGCACCTGCTGAA
>VOPJ01011125.1:0-16641 GCA_014673585.1 Semibalanus balanoides
GCGCCCGGCGACGGACAGCCCGTGGGACGCCTTTCTGGCGTTCTGGTGGGGAGAGGCCACCATTCAGCCATCCCCTGGATCCGCCTCTGAGCGAAAGGATGCGCTGTGGTCATGGAAGGAACGCTGAGTGGTCCGAGGGGCGCCCTGCATTTACGACAGAGGGTGAATAGTGGTCTAAGGGGCGCCTTGTACTTATAATGCTGATAGAGGTGCTGAGTGGTCTGAGTCTGAGGGACGCCCTTTATCCTGAGAGGACGCTGAGTAGCTCTAAAACGGGACCTTGTTATTTTATCATGTCCAGATGCCTGAGTGGTCTGAGGGGCGCCCTTTTTTTCCTGAAAGAACGCTCTGCAGTCACGGTAGGGTTACGCAAGTGGACTAAAAGGCGCCCTGTATTCCTGGCAAGGGCGCTAAGTGGTCTAACGGGTGCCTTGTAATTCTGACAGAGTCGCTATAGTGTCTGTAGGCGCCCTGAATCCTGACCAGGGCCACTTAGTTTGTTGAGGGCGCATGTTGCTCCTGACAGGGCGCTGAGAAGGCTTAAGAGCGCCCTGTAAATCCTGACAAGGACGCTGATTGACCTGAGAGGCGCCCTGTTAATCGCTGAAAGGCCCCTGCATCAGGCATTGGGCGCCTAAAGTGGCCTGAGAGCACCCTGTAATCCTGATAGGGGCGCTTACTTAGTTGACGGGCCTGGATCTTAACAAGGGCGCCCTGCATCAGGATACGGGTTCCAATGCTAGGGCCGCCCTGCAAATCCTGAAAAAGTGCTATTGGTCTACGTGCGCCCTGCATATCATATCTGACAGGGGCGCTAAGTGGTCTGAGGGGCGCCCTGTAATCCTGACAGGGACACTGAGTTGTCTAAGGGGCGCCCTTTGCTCCTAACAGGGGCGCTGGGTAGGTTTATGAGCGCTCAGCGCCCTGTACTCCTGACAAGGGCGCCCTGCAGTCATGATAGGGGCGCCGAAGTGGTCTGAGGGCACCCTGTAATCCTGACCAAAAGGGCGCCTGCAGTCATGATAGGCCGAATGGTCTGAGGCACCCTGTAAATCGCTGATGGGCGCTATTAGTCTTGCACGGGCGCCCTGCATCTGACAAGACACCGATGCGATATGGGGGCGCCTTTTAATGCAATAGGTGCCCAAAAGTGTCTGAGGGCGCCCTGTAGTCGCATAGAACGGGTGCTTCAACGTGCTGCCATCGCCGCCCTGGCGGCGCCCGGCGACGGACAGCCCGTTGGGGCGCCCTTCTGGCGTCCTGGCGGGAGGGGGGGCGGCCCCTGCGGCCCCCCGCTGGATCCGCCCCTGCCTGCCGGCGCGGGGGATTCGGCTTCAGTTTCTGAATTATGATGCAGCATGTCAGTGAATCACTTCGCTTCACGTTGACGCTCAGCGAGGCGGCGAGCTGACAAGCGAACTGGTGCTAAGCCTGAGAAGCGGCGGCTGGGTTCAGGACATCTA
Source organism: Semibalanus balanoides (assembly GCA_014673585.1). Classification (NCBI taxonomy): domain Eukaryota; kingdom Metazoa; phylum Arthropoda; class Thecostraca; order Balanomorpha; family Balanidae; genus Semibalanus; species Semibalanus balanoides. The sequence goes on from VOPJ01011125.1 coordinate 1,464, forward strand.
AGCTCTATAGGGTCGAATTCACACCACTCTAAGGCATAAACCCTGCAAACATGTATCGGCACTGCATGTCACGGGATGGTGAAAATCCGACAGCATTGAGCTTTGTTAAAAATATTAATCACAGCCGTACTTTCAAAAGAAATAAACATACTTGCAAAAAAGGACCATTAAAGCAACTGACTAATGGGTGCAATATGATACTCCCTAATTATTAAAGCTTCATTAACAAAACAAATAGTGAAACAACGTGACTGTGACAATACCAGTATTTTCGAGTCGTAATAGATATTGCATGGTCTCATATATCCAGCATTATAGTAGAAATTATGTCCACTTACCGGGTTATTGGGTGCTTTCTTCTGGAAGAGCTGGATGGCGACAGGCATCAGCTCGTCTTTTTTGTTCTGATAGAAGAGTGCAATTGGAGAGCATAGCTGAAAGCGACGACTATTGTGGTTATTTTACCGTATCACATAAACTCGAGCAGTATCATGCAAACATACGTCAACAGTCACCGACTAGATAATGCGCCAGCACATTGCACAACGTTATTGCACAATGATGTGTGCAACATATTAGGTCATGCAGCATCTTGGTCCTTGGATATGTTGCATGATGAAGCTAACTGCATTATGCAGTTAAGATGCATTATAAATGTACCCAGGACTGGTCAGATTTGAAGCGGGCAAGATGCCTCAAAATTAAATATTCGTTCGCGAATGTGTTCTTACTTGCCGTTCCTACTTGAGGAACGGCATCTCATCCGGATACACCACAATCCACATCGTCTTCCTAACCATGTTCACCGGAGACGACGTTGGAGCTTCGCTGCCTTATTGTGCAGTTATATAACGCCGCTTGGCTGAGGACATTTGGCTAACCTGTGTGCCTTCCACCTGCTCGACGCCGTCCAGCAGCTCCAGGTCCACGATGAAGAGCTTCTTCCTCTGCAGCGCCTGGTCAAGAGTCAGGTCCTCCAGGAAAGGCTGCAGCATGGCCGCGTCTACACCGAACCTGAAAAGGCGACAGTGAATTTGTCAGGCTGTTATGTTCAATTGGGCTTTATCTTTCCGTCTCTAATGTTCTAGATTATTCGCTGTTTCGTGCAACATTTGGTATCTATCCATCAGCAAACGCACGGTGACACATTGAAATGTTATATTGCTCATGTCAAATGATTTTTTCCTTCTAGACTCCGAGTCGAAAAAAACAACAACAATAAATTGCAAAACCTCCCCAGGAAACTATATTCGCCATTTTCGAATTGTGAAGAATTCGCCATTGTGAAGCACACGGTCGGCCATTGACTGGCGAGACGTCATCAGGCACCAAGAGCGGCGCCACCTTCCGAAAGTAGAGGGGGACGGAGGAGACATTTTGAAGTCGATTATTTGCATGCAACGACAGCAACGTCCAGAGACGTAATGTTAAAATAAATAAATAAAATGTTGGGGGATGCGTCCCCCGTCCCCCTTGGCGCCGCCCTTGTCAGGCACATAATCCCGTCCAAAGGTTATTTATTTATCCATATGAATGCAATATGTGATGATAACCCTTCACATCCAGCCTTCAGCTCATGACACGTGAGTGGATTCGGCTTAACTGCGCCATTATTCGACACACATGGTGACCGGTCCGGGTAACCGCGCCATTTCGACACACATTGGTGAACCGTCGGGTACACCGCGCCATTATTCGACACCACATGATGACCGGTCCGGGTAACGCGCCATGTATTCGACACACATGATGAACGGTCCGGGTAACCGCGCCATTATTCGACACCCATTGATGACCGGTCGGTAACCACGCCATTATTCGACACACATGGTACCGGTCCGGTAACCGCGCCATTATTCGACCACACATGATGACCGGTCCGGTACCGCGCCATTATTCGACACACATATGACCGGTCCGGGTAACCCGCGCCATTATTCGAACCCAATTGGTTGACGTCGGTAACCGCGGCCATTATTTCGACACACATGATGACCGGTCCGGGTAACCGCGCCATTATTTCGACACACATGATGAATGGGTCGGTAACCGCGCCATTATTCGACACCCATGGTGACCGGTCCGGTAACCGCGCCATTATTCGCACCCATGGTGACCGGTCCAGGTAACCGCCCATTATTCGACACACATGCGTGACCGGTCCGGGTAACTTGCGCCATTATTCGACCCCTGAGTGACCGGTCCGGTACCGCGCCATTATTCGACACACATTATGACCGGTCCGGGTAACCGCGCCATTACTTTCGACAACATGATGGATGGTCCGGGTAACCGCGCCATTATACGACACCATGGTGACCGGTCCGGGTAACCGCGCCATTATTCGACACACACTGGTGGACCGGTCCGGTAACGCGCCATTTTCGACACCATGGTGACCGGCTCCGGGTACTGCGCCATTATTCGACACCCCTGGATGACCGGTCCGAGGTACCGCGCCATTTATTTCGACACCATGATGATGGTCCGGGTAACCACGCATTATTCGAACCCCTGATTGCCGGTCGGGTACGCGCCATTATTCGACACCCATGGTGACCGGTCGGGTAACCGCGGCCTTATTCGACACACATATGACCGGTCCGGGTACCGCGCCTTATTCGACACACATGCTAGACCGGCCGGGTAACCGCCGCCATTTATTCGACACACATGATGACTGCGTCGGGTAACCGCGCCTTATCGACACACATTGATGACGGTCCGGGTAACCGCGCCATTATTCGACACCTGATGGACCGTTTCCGAGGTAACCGCGCCATTATTCGACACCCCTTGAATGACCGGTCCGGGATACGCGCCATTATTCGACACACATGTGACCGGTCCGGGGTTAACCGCGCCATTATTCGACACCCCTGATGGACCGGTCCGGGTAACAGCGCATTATTCGACACCCATGGTGACCGGTCGGGTAACTGCGCCATTATTCGAACACCATGATGACCGGTCCGAGGTAACCGCCGCCATTATTCGGACACACATGGTGCGGTCCGAGGTACCGCGCATATTCGACCACACATGATGGACTGGTCCGGGTAACCACAGCCATTATTCGACAACATGATGACGGTCGGGTAACCGCGCCATTATTCGACACAATGTGCCAATTGGTCGGGTAACCACGCCTTATTCGACACCCCTGATGCGGTCGGTACCGCCGCCATTATTCGACACCCATGGTGACCGGTCGGGTAAACCGCGCGCAATTATTCGCACACATGATGTCTGGTCCGGGTAACTGCGCCATTATTCGACACACTGGTGGCCGGTCGGGTAACGCGCGCCATTATTCGACACCCTGTGATGGTCCGACTTCGTGTAACCACGCATTATTCGACACATGGTGACGTCGGGTAACTTGCCGCCATTATTCGACACCACATGGTGACCGGTCCGGGTTAACCGCGCCTTATGTCACACCCATGGTGCGTCCGGGTAACTGCTCCATTATTCGCACCCATGTGACCGGTCCGGGTTAACCGCGCCCATTATTCGCAACATTGATGACTGGTCCGGTAACGCGCCATTATTCGACACACATGATGACCGGTCGGGAACCGCGCCATTATTCGACACCATGGTGACGGTCCGAGGTACCGCGCCATTATTCGACACCATGATGCCGTCGGGTAACGCGCCATTATTCGACACCATGGTGGACCGGTCCAGGGTAACTGCGCCATTATTCGAACACATGATGACTGGTCCGGTAACACGCGCCATTATTCGACACCCATGGGCATGGCGGCCGGGTAACTAGCGCCATTATTCGACACCCATGGTGACCGGTCCGGGTAACCCCGCCATTATTCGACACCCATGGTGACCGGTCCGGTAACCGCGCCTATTATTCGACACCCATGATGCGGTCCGGGTAACCGCGCCATTATTCGACACCCATGATGACCGGTCCGGGCGGTAACTGGCCATTATTCGACACACATGGGACCGCGGTCCGGGTAACCGGCCATTATTCGACACACTGGTGACCGGTCCGGGTAAACCGCGCCATTATTCGACACACATGGTGAACCGGTCCGGGTAACCGCCAGCCATTTTCGACACATGGTGACCGTCCGGGTACCGCGCCATTATTGACACACAGGCTGACCGGTCAGGGTAACCGACGCATTATTCGACCACATGGTGACCGGTCGGTAACTGCGCCTAATTCGACACCCATGGTGACCGTCCGGGATAACCGCGCCATTATTCGGACACACATGGTGACCGTTTCGGGTAACGCGCCATTATTCCGACACCCCCTGATGACCGGTTCGGGCCAGAGATCTAGACCACAGCCAGCCACTACTCACTTGTGGGAAAGTACTTGGTGCACGTGTGATCATGATGTGATTGACGCCCTGTACCCGCTGAAGACCGAACCAGCGGTCAGATCTCCAGCACTGCATCGCCTGCGGGACATACACCAGTCACTGCGGGTCACAGACACAGTTCACTGCGGGTCACAGACATAGGTCACTGTAGGTCACAGACACAGGTCACTGCGGAACACACACAGGTCACTGTAGGTCAATCACAGGTCACTGCGGGTCACAGCATATGGTCACTGTAGGTCACATACACAGGTCACTGCGGGAACACACACAGGTCACTGCGGGACTTACACCAGTCACTGCAGGTCACAGACACAGGCCACTGACGGACACAGAACAGGTCACAGACATAGGTCACTGTAGGTCACAGACACAGGTCACTGCGGAACACACACAGGTCACTGCGGGACATACACCAGTCACTGCAGGTCACAGACACAGGTCACTGCGGGTCACAGACACAGGTCACTGCGGGTCACAGACATAGGTCACTGTAGGTCACAGACACAGGTCACTGCGGAACACACACAGGTCCTTTCGGACATACACCAGTCACTCAGGTCCAGACACAGGTCATGCGGGTCACAGACACAGGTCACTGCGGGTCACAGACATAGGTCATGTGTAGGTCACAGACCAGCGGTCACTGCGGACACACCCCAGGTCACTGCGAGACACACACAGTCACTGGAGGTCACAGACAAGGTCCTGCGAACACACACAGGTCACTGCGAGACACACACCAGTCACTGGAGGTCACAGACACAGGTCACTGCGGGACACACACCAGTCACTGCAGGTCACTGCTGGTCACAGACACAGGTCATTGTAGGTCACATACTGGTCATTTTAGGTCACTGAATGGTCACTGCAGGTAACAGACTGGTCACTACATGTCACAGACACAGGCCACTGTAGGTCTCAGACACAGGTCACTGCAGGTCACAGACACGGGCCACTACAGGTCACAGACACAAATCACTGTAGGTCACATGCTCCGGTCACTGCAGGTCAATGACCGGTGTAAGTGACATGCAAGTAGACGTGTTCAGGCAGTATATCGAGCCCCTTCTAATAGTATCTACTCACTATGGTCATATGGTCAGTGTGGTGGAGCCACCTATGTCAATCCGGGCCGTTTGAGAATAGTCGATACAATCCGAACCATATTGTGGATGAGTTGAATATGAATAGGTTAACACTTGTAGGATTTCAATTCTACCGGCGGCCTATTCCCTGCCAGCAATTCTGATTGGGGCCCAATTGGGCAGCACTCGGGTTTGCCCGACCAATAAGTTGGGTTAGCCAGGCTGTAGTTCGGTCTGCCTGGCGTATGAAACACATCGCCAGGCGCAGGACCAAGTTGCAGCCTGGGCTGCCTGATCAGGCAGCCCGAGCAAGGCCCGAGCAGAAACGATCAATTTTTCGGTTTTATTTTATTTTTATTGATTTAGTTTATTTTTAATTTACAACTGAGCAGTCACTTTCAAGCCTTTACACCATAAAACGTCTCATGCACGTCATCCATCAAGTGATGAATTTCTGGTCGGGCAATGCCCATATGCAGCCGATAATAATTGTTGGGCTTCAACTCGGCCTGCCAAGCTGGTTAGCTGTCCAGGCGAAACCGAGTTGGACCAATAGAGGAACTCGTAAGTGGGCAAACGGCTATGCCATTGTTAGCCCAAGTTGCCGGCAGTGCCCAACTTAATTGTTGGCTGGGTTGCTTCAATTGACCATTCATTATGCTATAGTAAGAGCGTAAGCAAACGCAAATAAGTCATACCTAACAAAAATTCGATGAATACCTTATTTGCAAGGGCGACGCCACACAATTTTGAGTGAGGGGGGGGGCGCCATGCAGGTGTTTGCCCCTCCCACTCCTGAAGGGCTCATCCAAAACCGAAGACAGCGTAAGACAATGTTACGCGTTACAGCACCCAACTATCCACTGGGGTTGCCGACCAAGAGGTGGGTGGGGGACGAGGGTGCAAACTAAACCCACCAGGGGGTAAAACCCCCTCGACATTTCGTCGTCTGCTGTCTGTGATTATTGAGCTAGCAAAGCTAAATTTGATGTGGCAATATAGCTTTCTGAGCGCTGTCTGGCGATGTATCACACGGGCTGGCACTTGGCACGTGGCACGTGCTATGTGCAAAAAAGTAAATTTCGGCAACAATTCTTCAACAGGCTCCACTGGTGAAACAGTTTGTGAGTTGTGGCACATACTCCTTTTTAGCTGGTCAGATGCGCTTCACTGTGTCCTAGCGCCGACTGGGTCGGTGACACTGAGGTGGTTCAGCCTACACCCCCCCCCCTCCCCCCAGGGGGTCCAAACGGTGGGTTGACGTCAGAGGAGCTGGCCGCCGCTGCCAGCTAGTGCCGGCCGGAGATGCTGCGCCGCAAGCACGGATGCTGCGCCGCACAGGCACGGATGCTGTGCCTCACGGACTACTGGCTAGGGGGTACTGAAGGCTGAAGTCTGGCTACTGAAGCCGCGCGGGCGGCGGAGCATGGGCAGAGGGGGCGACTGTCCATCCTTAGCTATCTTAAGAATAAAGCATTTTTTAGCCTGGCACGAGTGACCCTCCCTCTCATCCAACGCGACAACCGCACCTTACGTTAACACCACAAAGATATAAAAATATATAAAGTCGCGCCACTCATTCAAGGGTGGCGTTTTGTTTTGATGTTGAATGGATTGTTGAATGAAATGAATCGGGTTAGAAGACAATCTGCCCTCTTCCTACGATGAATTGTCCCCACCCACCTTCGCACACCCTGCCTTCGTAGAGGTAGGTGCACCGTTCGTCATCCTCTGTTGTCTGTACCTACCAGGGCAGTTACCACCATTTCTGATTGGCGATTTTGGCCCTGAGGCAATGCGATTGAGGGCACTGAGCGTGCTGTCACTATTTTTTTTATTTTTTTTTTTTTTGGGGGGGGGGGGGGTGAAGCAATCCTTGGGACCCGCCACCACAGCCCCTGGTGACGACGTCCCTACATGCTTGAACTATCATATCATATTTGAATTATCAGGTGTATAATGTATATGTTACAGGCAATGTGTAGAATCAGGCATTCTATAGAATCCCTAGGGATTCTGGGATCTATGAATGCCTGACTGTGTCAGGCAATTCTTATAGATCTAGGCAATCTATAGAATGCTCTGACCAGTCAGGCATTCTATTAGAATTTCCCTAGGATTCTATAGGCAATGTGGACAATCAGGCATTCTATAAGAATCCCTAGGGATTCTACAGAATGCTTGACCGGTCAGGCATTCTATAGATTGCCTATAAAGTGAAATGGTAGATTTGGGACAGAAGGCGTTCTTAGTTGCGTTTAGGAGGTATATAGAAAAATATATAAAATAACGCTAAATTTGATAGTCATAACAACTAAAAATCAGCCCCCAACCCATTACCCACTGCGAAATAAGGTTCAAGGGCACTACACACAATGCTTATGAACGGATTCAAACACATGCCCTTGCAAATCTGTACCTGGAGCCGCCCTTGGGGAACTTTTTTCATGTAGGACGTGTGCACGACATTGCTGAAACAGGTCATCAAGTTTGAAGTTGATATCTTTTGCAATGTAATGACACGTCGCGGGTACACAGCTGCGCCTATTTTGTTCAGGTCTAATTTGGTATTAGCTTGATATAGAGACTCTGCTCGGCAGAAGAGTCTCAGCTCGGTCCGACAGCAGGACCCCAGACCATGGCGCCAATAAGTCGCGCCAGCCCGTCTGTGTTTATTGTACATCTGTGGGTGTTTCATCACCACACTGTCGATCTTGCAGAGCTGAGGTCACTTCTGCGCAGCAGACAAATGTCTTTGCACTAACAAGAGATGCCGGTCACATATGTTTGAATACAAAACATTATACCTAGCACAGACTTGGCACCAGGGCCTCGGCTAAGGAATTTCCACTGGAGGGCCAATTCGAAAATGCTGCTAAACCATAAGGTTGCAACCATATACCTGTTGCAGCTGATGCAAGTATTTGTAATTTGATAATTACTTTAATTTGATGGTAGTTGTCAATTTTATGGAAAACAGTACATTCTTTCTTAAAACGCGCCCTGGAGGGCCTCTGATAATACCAGGCCCCGGAGGGGCGGATTTCGCCCCCTCCCGTATGATCTCGAAAACCACGCAACGTAGCGACAAGCAATTGACGGCATTAGATGACTTGAGATCAGCTCTATCGAAAGATTATCGGTCTTGTTTTAGTTCAGGTCAATATTGAGGTCACCAGAGGTCATCAAATTCAAAGGTCTGATTTTCAAAATTTATGACTGTTCCAGAAACCCCCACAAATATTGGGATTTATGGCAGCTAGGAACAAACGAAAACAAATAATGAAAATTTGTAATCGCCAAGTGTCCTCAAATTTGAGCTTAGGTCAGTACTTAAGGCTTCAGAGGTCTCAAAGGTCAAAGACAGGTATATTGTTTGGCAAAACGATTTTTTGCAAATTACTTTTTACCTTAGAAAGATGAAACAAAACGTACGACACCATCATATTTGTCAAAGCGCTTCGAATCATATTCTTGTAGACCAGGTTATGTCAACTGATAAATTTGACCTCAGGACAACAACATCACTAAGAAACGCAAATACTCACACTAGATCCCCCAACCGTACATCTTATCAGCATTCATTCTTTCAAACAACAAGTAGACAATGGAACCAGTTAAAAGACACCACACGTCAACTCTCACATAAAACATTCAAAAAGAAACTTCGCGAGCAGCGGTTTTGCCTGATCACCGTATTATCACATTGCAGGATCAAAGGAGGGAAACATATTACATACGCGATTTCGCAACGACATGACACATCTGAATTCACATTCATTTATAATCAAAAAATCTTCTACCCCTGCATGCGAGTGCGGGTATAAAGTTGAAAGCCCTCGTCATTTCGCTCTTTCTTGTCCTAAGTATAACGAACTAAGAAGTGAGTTAATTACCAACATAACACAAATCATCGGCAATTCATTTGCCACAAAATCACAATCCGAACAGCTTCAAACACTACTGCATGACACAAATCTCTCCGGCGTCGACGGTCGGGCGGTGGCCCGTGAGTTTCAAAAATTCCTTCTGAACTCAGGTAGATTCACTAACATGTAAAATGGATGTGGCTGGTGTCCGTGGCGGGTGCGCGGCGGCTGGTAACGCTCACTTACCATAGCGAAGTGTTGGGTGCCTCGCGCCGCGGCGGCGGCTAGAGTTAAATGGAACTTTGTTTGTGCCCAGATCCCAGACGTGGTGCTCTGAATCAAGCACATCTAGTGCTTTTGTACCATGTCTGCAATTATTATACCACACAGTGCATGCATTTAATAATAAATGTGATGATAATGATGATGATGATGATATTACCCCCACTCCCCAGACGAACCATAGCATCCATTTTGATATTAGGTATTATATGCATCTAAATCTTGCATCTGATGTTTGCTTTGCTATTGCGCCACTTGCTCCGTATGATTTTACGGTGCCACTGCAGTTAAGCGAAAGTCCGTCTCCCCTACCCCCCGCTTCAACTTAGGCTGGACCACCGCCGGTGGAAAAGCACCCCCTTGCCCTGGGATTTTGACGATTCTCCACCCTTGATTGGGTGACAGAACCTACCCCACTTGACGTAGGTCACTTTTTACAGAAAACTTGGAAGAATGGGGCAGAATATCGCTCAGCACAATATTTTGGACATTCGTGACGTCCCATGACAGTATTCAAAGACACTATACAATTATCTGAATGGCCACTACATTATTTTTTTTTTACTTTAATTTCTTTCGATTTCTGTTGAAAAAACAACTTTTTTTACTATGGACCAATCCGTTCGCAAGCATGTTGTTGTTTAAATGTACCGGGCTATTGCAAGCACAACTGAACATATGCTATGAAACAACAATATGCCTGCGGTGGATAGTTCACGAGAAAACCCCGAGATGAAAGAATGTGCTTCGTTCTCCCCTGTCACATGTGCGCAATTAGGAACACATGATTCTAATTACGCACAGTTGCAGACCAATCTTCATTAACTTTTCGCGCTCAAATGGTTATATGCTAGTGCTAACCCGTCCGCTCCGCTGGACGGTTACATTTTTTTTTATATAAATTTAGTCCGAATGTTTTGTATGGATGGACTTCCGAGGACAGGTGCACGCAAAGCAGAGCTTGTTGCGCAAGCCCTGACCCCACCACCCGATCGTACAATTCCTGTTGGTCGGTAGAATTAAGACGAAAGTTTTACGTGCCCGATATACCTGGACACTAGACCACATCGTCATTTGCCGAATTCAGATTTATGAACATGGGGAGTGATTTTTTTATGTGTTGGTATGTTCTAGCATGAACTCAAAAATAATTATCAAAAAAAATCAAATTTTATCCAACCGGGTTTTGTGATTTTGTAAACGCCTGCAAACGCCGTTTCGGCGTTTGCCAGTCTCCCATTGTTAACGTACTGGTGTATCGTCCAGTAACACTTCCTGATATGCTATTTGTTTTTCTTCATTACGGATCGGTTCTGGAGGGCCTTTTGTGTCAGGGGATGCCACAGTTACCGTGGCTGATTATTGATGGCTAGGATCATCGTTAGCTCAGAGGTTCGAGCGGAGCGCAGGGTCGGTGGGGGATGAGCATAGCCGCGTGTTGCTTTATCCGGAGGCTGGATCCTTAGAGTTAAGACCCCGATTCATAGGCAGCCTGTACGCAGCCATATTGGAGGTTGAGGGCTCGTAGGAGTGTTTCATCCAAGCGATGATAAGCAAACACGAGCAGACTAATAGCGGCGGCTGGTGAGATCGACTTGCACATTACACGGGTCCGCCCTTATAGGGCAGACGGCGTGCGTGGCGTATGACATGCCAATCCTGAATCGTCGTCTCAAGGATGGTTTTGGTCCGTTAGTGTAAGAGTAGTGAGTGGACTTAGTACGTTTGAGAGTTAATTCGGGTGCACAGGAGTAAACAAATGTTGTTTGGCCAGTCGCCAATGGGTTACATAACGCTTTAATGGTTCACTGTAATGCCAAATGGCATGGCAAAGTCGCATGGGTTACAATACAAATACTTTAAACCAGAATAAGGAGGCCACATGTGATCACAGGATGTCAAGGATTATACATCCGCAGATTTGGGCATGGTCCTTCGTTGATTTCATCGCGCCTGCAGTCAGGGCTCCGTGAGACGTTCTCGCGACGATGAATCCGTCCCTTCTTTCGTGTCCGAAGACTGTGACTGACTGAGAGGTGGCTGTGACCTCCTTCACACAGCGTTCACCACTTTGGCCGTGTACTAGGCCGTGCCTACCTGCAATGGGACATTATGCTGGTAAGTCTACCGGCTCGTTGTAGTTCTTGTTCCCAACATAATTAAGTCTTGAGGCTTGGCGGCGTCCTTGTTGAGACGCATCTTGTGTCTCGTGCGAACCTCCTGCACTCGCCTCGCTTCTCGCTGGGTGGCCTTCCGCCGCACCATCCAATACCTTATGCAACGGCGAATGCCCGATCCCTTTCGTCCTCACTGCAGAAAAGGACTTGGAGCAGCATTTCCGAGCGAGCACACCAAGCGGTGGACTTCATGTGCGGGTCACTAGCGATGCTACTGTCCGGCTCTACATTGAATGTACTGCATCTGTTTCAAGGCGATGTGTGCGGTGCACCCTGCAGCCAGTGGTTATGCATCTTGTGCTCGAATCATTGGAGATAGTACACGCCAATGATGTACTCACAGATCATCTTCAATTTGTTTTGCATTTTGTTCCTTAAATCTTGACGGCTCACCCCCAGAGGCGACGCAAAGAGATTGGCCGTGTTAACCACGCTACTATGGGTCCACCCATGGGCGCGTATCGGTCAATCAACCATAGCAGGTGGTTAACAACGGCCAATCTCTTTCGTCGCTCTGGGTGAGCCGTCAGATTTTAAAAGGGACAAAATGCAAAAACAAAAATTGAAGATGATCTGTGAGTGCATCATTGGCGTGTACTATCTCCAATGATTCGAGCACAAGATGCGCAACCACTGGCTGGGGTGCACCGCACACATCGCCTTGAAACAGATATGCAGTACATTCAACGGTAGAGCCGGACAGTAGCATCGCTAGTGTACCCGCAAATTAAGTCCACCGCCTGGTGTGCTCGCTCGGAAATGCTGCTCCAAGTCCTTTTCTGCAGTGAGGACGAAAGGGATCGGGCATTCGCCGTGCATAAGGTATTGGAGGTGCGGCGAAAGGCACCAGCGAGAAGCGAGGCGAAGTGGGCGAGGTTCGCGACGACGACACAAGATGCGTCTCAACAAGGACGCCGCCTGCCTCAGGACTTAATATGTTGGGAACAGAACTACAACGAGCCGGTACTTACCAGTCACAATCACCTGATCACCAAATCAGGCGAATGAAGTCGGTCCCCATGCAGGTAGGCACGGCTAAGTATAATCGGGCCAAAGTGGCGAACGCGTGTGAGGAGTCACAGCCACCTTCTCAAGACTGTCTTCGGAACACGAAAAGAAGGGACGGATTCATCGGCGCGAGAACGTCCCTCAGGGGGGGCGGAGCCTTGACTGCAGGCGCTGATGAAACAAAGAAGGACCTGCCCAAATCTGCCGGATGTATAATCTTTCCACATCCTGTGATCCGCTGTGGCCTCTTTGAATTCTGTTTAAAGTATGCATTACAGTAAATGGCAAGGCTGAACAATGTATACAATCGAACACTATAAAGAGAACGATATCAAGTCTGACTTTGCAGGTTATGTGCTTTAGGGAATCCTGCTTTTCCGCACAAGCATCTTTTTCTAACTCCGCCATTTTCATTACAGTGAACCATTAAAGCGTTATTGTAACCCATGCGACTGCCAAATAACATTTTCTTTACTCCTGTGCACCGAATTCAACTCAAACGTACTCTTTTAAGTCCACCACTGCTTCTTTTCCGATCCAGTAATGAAGAAAACATAGCAATATCGAAGTGTTTAACTGGACGAAACACCGCTACGCGTAACAATGGGAGACTGCACGCCGAAAACGGTGTTTGCAGGCGTTTACAAATCACAAAACCGGTTGGATAAAATTTCGATTTGTTTGAAATTCTTTTTGATCATGCTTAGAACATACCAACACATAAAAAATAACTCCCATGTTCATAAATCTGAATTCGGCAAATGACGATGTGGGTCTACTGGACATGCGGTCCGCCCCGCTCACTGACGTCACCTGACCTTCAGTGCGACCGCTGCCACCGGCCGCAGGCGATCCCAGTCAGGAGCAAATAGCGAGCGCCGAAGCGACTCGAACCTGGGCTGCCACTACCGGAATAGGTCAGAAGCCCAGCGCTCTCCCGACTGAGCTACAGGGACGTTTAAACAGGGTTGAGTGGTGGTGCAAGCGAGTGATAAGCGAAAAGGGATTGATAACCGGTACTACCCGTGGCACACCCGTCGTACCTATAATACGTTTTTGTACCCGTCGTACACCCGACCGATGCGCACACCAACGCCACCTATAGCATATTTGATGAAGTTGAAGCTGGTTTAACCCGGCATTGACTGGGGTCTGATCAAAACACCACTGACTGGGGGGGGGGGGCGTTACACGCCCCCTGATTATCTTCAAAACCAATGATTATAGCGAGACGCGCAATGCGGCATTCGAAAGCGCTTGCTGATAACAATCTTAATCGTCTTTGAAAATCTCAAATTGAGGTCACATGTCAGGTCACGGTCAGGTCAAAGGTAAAAAATTATGTATTTTCGTGTATGAGCCATACTTTCCATCCAAAGCCTTCGATTGCGACCATAATCGCCCCAAGTGCTCTTAAGCGTATGATACACATCCCGCATGATCGAAATTGAGATTATTGTCAAAGATCAAAACTCGAAAGTCAAGGTCAGATCACAAAAGGTCACTATACGCAAAATATCTGCGAAAGTTATATAACACATGTTTGATGGATCATTTTACGAAAGGAAAGCGATGGTGATACTTATTTGACCACGCAACTTCATGTGTATGATGTAAAGGTTAAGTTAAGGTCAAAAAGGTCAGAAAATGCATTGTTTGAAATTGATAAATGTAATCCAAAAAAGGCATGTTTCTAAACTAGTTTTGTCTCAGAAATACAATAGTCATTTATTTTCTGTATCTTGTCAAAAAAGCAAAACGAAAAAATCAATTTCAAAATATGACACGAGCTACTAACACTGTAAATGCGATCACTGAGTCAAAAATAATGATATCATTTTACAATTTTGTTCGTAGGTTGTTTGAATGTAGTTCTGTGACATATTTGACTGACATATTCAAGATTCTTTTCAATATCTTTGAAATTTCGGATTTATATTTTTTCTAATTTTGGTGGTTTCCAAAAAACCCCTAAAATTTGAAAATCGTGATATTGCCATTCCTGTAGCCCTTATTTTTTGCAATCTTTAATTAGTTTTTAGATTGCATTTGCCTTATTTTGTCCTTTTGTTACGGTCCCTGTAAAGTTTTAGCTGATTTTATGTGTAAACCGCGTGTGTGACGTCACTAATTTGCTATATCTAAAAAATATCAACGAAATTGCTTCATTTTAGCACATAAGACGTGTAATTGATGTATAATAAGTTACCTGAAGTTTACGTTGATCACACCGCTAACTCTATTATAAATATCAAGAACGGCTGAGCCGATTGTGTTCAAGTCATGTGTGTTGTTAGGGACCTCTTAGCCGCCAGTTTCCAAAAGTCAGGGGTGGGTGCCTCTGCACCCTTTTTGTATATCAGAAACCACTTGCCCGATTGAGTTGAAATTTA
>VOPJ01011126.1:0-16637 GCA_014673585.1 Semibalanus balanoides
AATATCTCCTAAACCAACGTAGGTATCGTGACCAAACTTTCAGTACCTTGTCCCAGATCCAATTTGACACAATTCTGTCCAGACGGAAAAAAGATGAGGCTATGGTTAGGTCAACCGGAAATGAACGTCAGAGTGACGTCATGTTCTGCGTTTTTTGTTGAAAAATGAGGGTGTTGCGGGAAACGCTGCCAAAAGTACAGTTTTAAAGATAAACTAAATTGTCATACACCAAAAGACAGTAAAAGTTGGACTATCAGACTGTTATCTCTGATTGTTTTTTTAATTCAAAATTTTGAGAAATCCAAATACATTTTATTTATTTTTTCAAATTTTCACAAAATAAAATGAATTTTCAAAAACGGAATATATGTAATTGAGTTTATCCAATGAATAGTGTGTACAAGTTTGAACGTCAATATCTTCAAAAATGACTGAGTGACAGCCTTCAAGACAAAACTTAAGACCAACCTTGCTGCATAATAATAGCAAAAGTGCCCATGTCCGTTTTTTTGCATGTTTTCTTCATTTATATGGAAAAAAATAATTTTTCTAAAAGGTATTTTTTCGCGTTCTTTTCGATAAACGAACCCATAAACAATGTGTTACAACTCCTATAACCGTAATCTCTTCAGTTTGACGCTCGTGACCTCAGATGAGCTTGACCTGACCCAAGGCCAAAATTAGCTTAAATGTAATTAGAAGTGTAGATGCACGAATCAAACCGATTTACCAACTTTTTTATGCGTTAAATATTGCATTTCGCGACAATGCAGACCACCTCGACTTTGATGGCACCGGTCAAAATTTTTTCTTTGACTGACCTGTGACCGTCATCGTGACCCTGAGGAATAACAATATTAGGTTCCTAGGACAAATTTTGATAGGGCTATCGAATTGCCGTTCCAATTTTTAAGATCGGTCCAGTAGTTTCCGGGAGATCAAGGGGGGCTATAAATCAGCCCCCCCCAGTAATCGCGTTACAGAATATACCCCAGTAACGCGCGGGTTAATAGTGACCTAGTTAGGGGCAACTTCAAAATTTGACCTCAGGACAAGGTCATTTCGTGACACAAGTAGGCCATGTTGCATGTGGGGCGACGCGACTCGACAATAAAAACACAGTGGTGCCATTCGCACGTTTCTATCTGTATTCTATCAAGAGTTATTGACAAAAGTGCTGGTAACCTCAGATGACCTCAGCTGACACTGGTAGAGGTCACTGGGTAACAATTGCACCTGGATTATCCAGAAATGCACCAAAATTAACCTTCGAGTGGCTTATATTGCAACCTGGAACCTTCCTGTGCCTAGTGATGTCATTTTCCCAAAATTCCCTGACCAAAACCAATCCAATACCAAACAGGAAGCATTTTGTTGTCCAACTATTGGACCGATTTTGGTTGAGGCCAAAAATGTCCAAGAATTTGACCGATTTTTTACAACAGTATACTTTTCATTTTAAACCAAGATTAAGCTGATCGAAAAGTGTCAAAATTTATCAGCCTACCGACCGATTACCGAATCGGTCACACAATTTTTTCGGTAACCAAAATTTTGGTTACCGATTGACACCACTACCTGTGACACAGTAACTGCAATCATGGGACAATCATTTGTATTGGTGAAAAGAGAACAACGCGTTATTTTTATCAATTAAAAAGTACATTTGTAGTCAATACCAATCTATATTTTTTCTTTTTGAAGTTATCTTTGTCCTGTGCATAACTTACCAAAGTATATACAAAATATATTTTCACTGCGATCGTGTCAAGGTCAGGTCAGGTCACCAGAAGTCACGGGCCATTTACTCAGAATCCACAAAATTTTGGCCTGGGATGATGTTCCTCACTTCATTGTCATTCAGAAAATGTATGATTTTCTATGATGATGATGATTTGGGCTTTGGGGCGCCGCAACTACTTAGGTTATGTGGCGCTATGATTTTCTAGGAATGGGATAATTTGTTGTGGAGTTATTGGCTGATCGGCTATGTCATGCCAGGTGATCCCACGAAAATGCCGGAGACTATAACTCGGCTTCGGCAGCCGAACTCAAATCGAGCTGTAATTTGTACAACGCGATTTGACTCCGCAGATAACTCCTATAACGGACTGTTATCGAAATCGGAGATATAGGTGTTACCCCCTTGTCGATATGTCCTGAAATGCCCCTGCTGGCAGCCGCCGAGTGGCAGGTGGTCGTGAACAAGCCCCAGGGAATGTCAATTTTGCACCAATTTCAGGCAAATGGGGGGGGGGGGTCGTCCAACCGTAGATCAGCCACCGGCCAGAGCCGCAGCCGTGTGACGTCATACCTTTCGCCCCATCCCCACTTTCCGTTATCCTCCTGCTGTTGACCGCCGAACCGCAGCCAACCGAAGGGTCCATGAACAGGACTCTGATCGCTTCGATGAGGGCAGAAATGTGTGGAAAATGCGAACATTCACTGTGCTTACATGAACTTCCAACTATTTATTTAAAGGGAATATAGCACCTTGGGAAAAGTATGTAGAATGATGGAGAAGAATGCCCTGATTACGGTCTGGCATTCATTTTTGCGCGAAAAAAGTCCGAATTTGTTGTAATTTGAAAAATAGTATATGTTAACATGTGACGTCACAACAATATTGCGTCACCAAAGCGAGTTGTGACGTCACAAGGAGGCATCGACGGCAAACTTTGCGCCCGCCCAGTGACAGCTGCTGTTGCCGGCACCGCACGATGGGTGCACCGGTAGGCGTGAACCGCGACTGGCTGGTCGACCAGCGCTCGCTCGCGCCGGGTAGGGACGTGGGGGCACGCATACGTGAACCACTAGTGTGCGAGCGCCTGACCGACCGTCGGTGGCGGTCGGGGCGGACGCAAGGTAACTGAAATACTGGGCGGACGGTTCAAAAAGCGAAGTGCAGTGGCAATCTAGTTTTTCAATTACACGAGCATCGGATAGTAAATCACGATGACCGTTGGCAGTCAGCGCTCAGTAGCACTAGGTACACATCATTAGTATAATAACTGTATACATATGTACCAAACTGTAACACACAACTAGTAATTGTATAAATGGTTTGAAAGCAGCAAGAGGGGCAGAACGTTTTTTCTACGTATAAATGGTATCTGTGGATCTTGAGGAGTCTGGGAAAGATAGTCCCTGGCCTGGTCCAACTAATTGGCTCTTCAGTTCCAGCAATTGGGCACGAGGAGCTGCTCCCAGTGCCTAACTGCCGATTTCCGTGGTCTTTGCGTTCGCGTCCGCTTTTTCGGAGCTCGGGAGACTAGCTAACTGTTATCCGTCTTCAAGTTAATATTTAATGAAGGGGAGTGGGGGTCCTAAGGCCAGCCTAGAACCCTTCGCCAGACACCTTAATGGGGATTCATTTTCCCATTTTTCCAAATTTATATTAGCAATTGCAAAACTGTGTCATGCCGCGAAGCGGCGGCGAAAATTTCAGTTTTTTCACTGTGAATAGCTGGATTTGGACTGCTGCAAGCATGTTTTACAATACCTTATAAATAAATGTTTGCTAAAACAGCTAAAATGCATTTTGAAAGGCCAAAACTTGTTACTTTTCTCTCCGACTTTGGGGGGGGCAAAAACATGGTTTTTGCCCACCTACTTTTCGCTTGGGGAGGGCAATTGCCCATTTTGCCCATGCCTGGATCCGCCCTCTGAACGTGTAGCAAACGTTGTTTCAAACGTTTTGTGAGCGTTACAAGGGACACGTTTGACAACGTCCTGGGAGTCTACAAATACACTATCACAACGTTGTTTCTTGTGTTACAGCCTTGTCACGACGGTAGTGACAACGTCAATTGTTAGCTGGGTATTATGTATGAAATCAATGTGGCTGGCACTTGTAGCTGTCTTGTATAAAAGCTACGGAAACAATGGAGCAGCAATAGCGCAGGAGTAAGTACAGAAGATCAGTGAGATAGCGTGCAATAAAACCGACGGATGTTTAAAGAAACACGAATAAGCCAAGACAATAAAAAATGTTTTATATCTACCTATACTGAGAACGGTCTGAAAAGACAATGCATCTGAGTGATGGACACCGGTGTCGATTTGTATACTTTTGGGGGGCCCGGGCCCCCAATAATTTTACATTATAACATTAGGCCTATGACGTTGCATGGTAAGAATGGAATTCGAATATATAAATTTAACATTGGGGCCCCCCAATAATTTTCAAAAAATGACACCGCTGGTGATGGAGTCGACCATATAATATTGTAATAATGTAGAAATATGACATCGGTATCATCTTTAGTCGTGTACCACTGGCGGATTCAGCGGGGGGGACGTCAGAGGAAAATACCCCCCAACCGCCTGAAATCGGCGCAAATTTACACATTTCCTGATGTAAGGACATCTACGCAACTTTTACCGAGGAAAGTTTATTCTAAAACGTCAAGCAATACAAAAGGGAGCGAAATCCGATGAATTTTTGCTTGATTTTGTGAAACTTGTTTGAGGTGATGCCCCAAACCACCAATAACTTCCGTTCTAGATTCGCCAGTGTCGTGTACTAAGTCGTCGAGACACGTCTCCTGACTCCCAATACGTCTCAACTTGTTACTAGCCTGAGGGAAAATTTATAAGTTGAATACAAATGGTCAACATCAATATGATTTTACGCGACTTCGTCATACGAGACAAACATGATAGCGTCACAATTATTTCCTCATCTTTCTGAGGCAAAAAGTTATTTGCGAAAGCTACTTTTGTAATAAGTAGCCTTTTTTATTGGAGCATAAGTTGAATATAAATGGTCAACATCAATATGATTTTACGCGACTTCGTCATACGAGACAAACATGATAGCGTCACAATTATTTCCTCATCTTTCTTAGGCAAAAAGTTATTTGCGAAAGCTACTTTTGTAATAAGTAGCCTTTTTATTGGAGCATAAACTTTTACCTGAGCTGAATTTAACGACACCAATTGCATATTTCAAGAGTTTTCGGTTTATTTTTGCGTTTGTTCGCAGCCATTCATAGTAACCGAGATATTTTGCAGCTTCTGCCTTTTGGAGAAAAGTGCTCAAATTGGAGACAAAAATTGATGTATTTGACCCCATTTGAACTCGAAGATATTGACCTAGACTAGGGTCATGGCAAATTTCGCAAAGCAGGCCGAGGTCCAGCCGACGTCGCCCCGATGTCGGTCCGATGTCGGCATGCCGAGATGCCGCCGTCAGCTGAACCTCGGTTATTGTAATTGGGTTATTGTACCTATTATGGGGGCGAGATCCTAGGGGGAGGCGGAATCCGCTCCCTTCAGTGCGTGTATAATTATCAGAAGCCTTCCAGGGCGCGTGTTTATTCCTTGCGGTGTGGCCGGGGCAGACTCTCCCCCGGCCCCTGGTTGTTTTTCATTTGCGGTTCCTAACCCAGCAAACATGCCGACGTCAGCTGGACGTCAGCTGGACGTCGGCCCGACGTCGGCTACGCGTCGTATTTGTCTGCCTATGCCGATTGCCGAGGTCCAGCCGACGTCAGCCCGATGTCGGTCCGATGTCGGCATGCCGAGATGCCGCCGTCGGCTGAACCTCGGGCATATCCGACGTGTAGCAGAAGTCGAGCGGACGTCAGGCCGACATCGGGCCGACGTCGGCATGCCGCTGCCGAGATGCCACAATCTCCGGTACATCGGCCCGACGTCGAAATGTTTACTGGGAAACTTCTGTGCCTTGCGTCTGATAATTTTCTGACTTTTTTGTATTTGATATACACGTGTTGTGTCGACAAATTTAGGAAAATCGGCTAAGCAGAGGCGGTGTCAGGCTCCTGTTTTTGGGAGGGAGTTGTGAATGTGCTTATGTGGCGCATACTTTCTTCGTAGTTTGCGTTGCAATTAATGCGTGAGAATCATTTTCCTTGCAATTAGCATCTTAAATATTGGAATTGTACATATTTTGGGGGCAGAGACGCACTCAGATACCTACAAAAAATGGGAGGCGCACTATGCCTTCCCTCAAAATTAGGTCTAACTTGAATTAGCAGGATGATAAAAGTGTTACGCTCATGGTGCCCTCACGTTTTTACCTGGATTTTCCTATGCGCAATATATTAAATTTACAAAATTACAACAGATAATGCCCACATGAGAAGTTCATATCATCCCAAACAGTCACGAACAGCACATATTTGTTATCAAAAAGTATCCCATTTTACATTGTCTAAGTACGCTTATGATTAAAGGGACTGTCCCACCTTCAAAAAATGTGTCAAATGTACGTCGTTTGTGTGCAAAAATATGAAGTGATTGCTGCTGACACATTATGACATTTGTTTCTCACCGAACAGTGCCCAATTCATAAAAAATCATTTTAAATATTTGGGCTGATGACGTGCATATGAAGGAATTTGGGAAAAAAAGAAAACCTTCACGCTGTTATAAGTAGACTAGTGTATGGCTACTGTATGGCCAAAGGTAAAACAAGTCGACTGTAATAAACACTTAGCAAAGAGAGACTACGACATCGGCTTCACGGCCACCATTTCAAAATACATTGGGGGCTGGGCGATGTTACCAGATTGCAAAAATAAACTCGATTTTCTCTGTGACTTCGCTCTCAGTGGTTGTTTAAACTTATACCATACATACATCAATGCACAAGCACGCAAAATGGCTATCTCAACTCAAATCTTATGTTAAGGTGGGACAGTCCCTTTAACACTTTGGTATTTGTCTTGTAATATACTGAAGACCAGTACATGTCTAGCTCAAAAATGTTTCTTGAAAGGAATTTGGTCAAATCATATGGCCGCAGCCCGCAATGACCTTTCCAAAAACACAAAAATCGCATTTCCCCTTGGCTCCCATTGCTTAAAAAAATGCAGGACTCAAGAAGAAGATCTTGTCAGGATGAATCGAAAGGTGCTTGTTCGACCAAACAGTGCTCGAAAACTCGGGGGAGGGCAAAATCTGCCCCCGCACGTTAACATAATGATGGCCGCCTGCAAGAAATAGAGTTAAGCATCCAAACACGATTGTCAAGTTAGACCGTTATACAGGAATCCTGGATGTGAACTCAACCAATTCAATATTATATAAGATTAGACATATGACTGTCTTATAAGATGGAATGCTACGACTGCTAAAATCTTGCTGGAATTCTGAACCAGCGTACAGGATATCTTGTGCGCTGGTTCAGAATTCCTGCAAGATTTTAGCAGTCGTAGCATTCCATCTTGTAAGACTCTTCCATCTGAAAAATCTTATAAGATCTTGTAGCACTTCGCAGACAGTCCTACAAGATTTTTAAGTCCTGCAAACCCAGTAATCTTGAAGGGATTCGAAATCTTGCAGGATGTCTTTGCGAAATTCTTGCAAGATCTTACAAAGATATCGGCAGATTCTCACAAGGTCTTACAGATTTTCTCCACAGTGGTATACACTGGTGGATTCAGGGGGCGTCAGAGGAAAATACCCCGAAACCGCCTGAAATCGGCGCAAATTTACACATGCCCTGATGTGGAAGGGCATCCCCATGTCGAAAAATCCTGTAAGATTATCCTGTACAAATGTACAAGATTTTATAAGTGGGAATTTGGCCGATTTTCTTGCAAGATTCTTGTATATCTTGTACCATAATCTTGCATATCTTGCACAAAAATCTGGCATATCTTGTACAAAATCTTGCCATATCTTGTACAAATTATCTTACAAATATTGTTACAGAATCTTTGCATATCTTGTAAGATATTATTGTACAAGAATCACACAGGATCTTGCAAGATAAGAAAAATGCCAGCGACGGTGCCCAGGTTCAAACCGGTGACCTTCCGCTTAGAAGTCGAATATTATGCCGCTGCGCCACGACAACTTACATACGAGACGACTATCCGAGTGACGGCAACTACATCATGCTGTCCCCACTCCCGGGGGGCGACGCGAGAGATGTCAATTCCCGAGTAGCAGGTGACCGCCAGAACTCAAGAAATCGTCGATGTGACAGTTATGTATCAAATCGACGACTGGGGGATTAATGGGGGGAAAATTCGCTAACCCGATCAAAAACAAATATATCATAAATGGATGAACAAATCGAACGTAGTAAGACGAAACAAAGAGTGGATAACAAAGACGAGTTGCAATGAAGTAAAGGATGATGGACGAGTGTTCCTGTGAGCGGCGTGGCACGTCCCCGATGCTTGAATTAATTGCAAAAAATGATAAGAAATAAGTGACGAGAAAATAACCAAATAACAATGACGCGTGCGGGATGGCAAGAGATGAACGCCATCTGCGGAAGGCCGAAACACTTGGGCCTTCGGTGGGAGGCCGCTTGGAGTGGGCCAAGGGCGCTACAATATTGCAATAATGTGGAAATATGAGATCAGTATAATCTTTAGTCGTGTAGTACTGGTGGATTCAGGGGGGGGGGGCGTCAGAGGAAAAATACCCCGAAATCGCCTGAAATCGGGCGCAAATTTACACATACCCTGATGTGGAAGGACATCCCCACTCTCCCCTACTGTGTGTATCGCCGTCCCGACAAACCGACAAACCTTGCAACTTGAAATAATTTGATGTTCAGTGTCATAGGTCTAGGTCAAGGTCACTTTAAGGTGATTTCGGAAAACGATTTACCTCTCATTCTTATTATCAACTGATTCGATTCAAAACAAACAACAGTAAGCGAGTCCCGGACATTCTGAAAAACCGCCACTCCGAGGAATGTGGTTTCAAGGTCATAGTCAAACTGTCAAGATCACTGAGGTGAATTTGGAAAAACGGTGTAACCTCTCATATTTCTATTATCATTGCGATTAGATCAAACAAACACCATAGCGTGTCTCGCCGGTCTGGACATAAAACCGCACTTCCAAGAAATTTGGTTTTAAATGTCATAGGTCAAATTCATGTCACTTTAGGTGGTTTTGCGCAAAACTACCTAAAGTGACCTTGTCCTTGACTTATGAACTTTAAACCAAATTTCTCGGAAGTGCGGTTTGTCGGGACGGCGAGACACGCTATGGTGTTTGTTTGATCAATCGGTGGATTAATAAAGATTTTAGGTTTACACCGGTTTTCAAAATCAAACTCAAGTGACCTGACCTTGACCTATGACCTTGAAATCCAAATTCCTCGGAGGTGCGGTTTGTCGTGACGGCGGGACACGCTATGGTGTTTGTTTCGAGCGAATCAGTTGATAAATACAGATGTGAGAGGTTACACCGTTTCGTTAACTTTGGTGACCCCTAGAGGTGAAACTAGGTCAGCTATCGAAAAATGAATAGCTTATTCGTGAACATCTCGGCGAGATTGACTTATATACGGATTTTGAACCAAATCGGAATACGTCGCTGAATTTGTATGCGAATACGACGCTAACTTTACGGACATATTTAATAGTACGAAAATTAAATAACAGTGTTGTTATCCATCACCCCCACAGTGTGCGTAAAAGATACAAAACCGATTGTCTAGTAAGGACCGTTAAGCTTGCATGAATTCTGGCATGTGAACTTCACAAATTATTGTATGATTTCCAAAATCATGTAAGATAACACATCTTATAAGGACTGTCTTGTAAGATTAGTCTCCACAAGTACACAAATCTTGCAATAATTCTGAACCAGCGTTACAAGAATCTTGCAAGACTTAAAAATAGTGTAGGGCGGTCTGCGAAATCTTGCAAGATCGTACAAGATTTCGCAGATTTTCACAAGGTCTTACAGGACGGCGATACCACATGGGTCCCCACTCTCCCCTATTGTGTATCGCCGTCCCGACAAACCGCACCTTTAAATAATTTGATTTCAGTGTCATCAGGTCAGGTCAGGTCACTTTAGGTGAATTTGGAAAAGTGATTGTTTACCTCTCATATCTTTATTTATCAATCTGATTCGATCAAAACAACACAGTAGCGTGTCCCGACATTCTGAAAAACCGCACCTCCGAGGAATGTGGTTTCAAAAGGTCATAGATCAATGTAAGATCAATGAGGTGATTTTGGAAAACGGTGTAACCTCTCAGATTTCTAATGTAAATTTATTCGATTAGATCAAACAAACACCATAGCGTGTCTCGCCGTCTGACAAACCGCCACTTCCAATAAATTTGTTTAAGGTTCATAGTCAAATTCATGTCTTTAGGTGTTTTTTGCGCGTGGCGGATCCAGAAAATCTTCAAGGAGGGGGGCCATCAAAATTGCAGTGGTGGCCCTACCTTTATACCAATCTGGAAAACTCGAACGGAATTTTGTCCACTATATTTTGAAGGGTGCCCCCCTATTTCAGCAATTTTTTTAATTTGCAAAAATGTTAAGGACCACCTCAGGCAGCCCCCTCAGCCGGCCAGAGTGCGCCCTGAGCGGCTAGAGTGCCCCTCAGGCACAGAGTGCCCTCAGGCGGCTAGAGTGCCCTCTCAGGCGACAAGAATACCCCTCAGCGACAAGAGTGCCCCTAGGCGTCAAGTGCCCCTCAGCGGTCCATGGTGCCCCTCCAGGCGGCCGAGTGCCCCTCAGCTCTGGGGGGCGCCACCAAGGGGGGCCATGCCTCATGCCCCCCTTCTGGACCGCCCTGGTTTTGCGCAAAACTACTAAATGACCTTGTCCTTGACTTATGAACTTTAATCCAAAATTTTCTCGAAAGTGCGGTTTGTCGGGACGGCGAGAACGCTATGGGGGTGTTTTGTTTGAATCGAATCGTGAATAAATAAGAATTTAGGGTTAACAGCGTTTTCCAAAATCAACTCAAGTGACCTTGAACTTGACCTATGACCTTGAAACCAAATTCCTCGGAGGTGCGGTTTTGTCATGACGGCGGGACACGCTATGGTGTTTGTTTCGACGATATCAAATGATAAATAAAGATGTGAAGAGTTACCCGTTTTCGTTAACTTTGATGACCCCTAGAGGTAAAACTAGGTCAGCATCCGAAAAATGAATAGCTTATCGTGAATATCTCGCGAGATTGACCTATATACGGATTTTGAACCAAATCGGAACTCGTCGCTGAATAATGTATGCGAATACACGCTAATTTACAGGACATCTTAATAGTACGAAAATTAAATACCGTGTTGTTATCCCATCACCCCCCACAGTGTGCGTAAAAGGATACAAGCCCCGATTGCTATAAGACCGTTAAGCTTGCCATGAATTTCTGCATGTGAACTTCACAAATTATTGTATGATTTCAAAATCATGTAAGATAACACATCTTATAAGACTTGTCTTGTAAAGATAGTCTGCCACAAGTACACACATCTTGCAAGAATTCTGAACCAGCGTTACAAGAATCTTGCAAGACTTAAAAATCTTGTAGGACGGTCTGCGAAATCTTGCAGGATCTTACAAGATTTCGCAGATTCTCACAAGGTCTTACAGGATTTTTCCACATGGGTACCTATACACGGTGCACCGATCGAAGGGCGATAGGTACCTTAGTCAAAGATTATCAATGGTTCCGTAATCCGTATGCTCCGCTTTGTAGCTGTCTATCAAATAGAATGCAATTTTCAAACGATGCTAAAGATTCGGCGTGTGGTTTATGGAGCTTTCAATGAAAGAACACCGTTATATTTTCGAAAAAAAAATATGTGGCTTCAACTTACGTTATTAGCCTCGCGAGGAAAGCGGTAACCTAAATAAACCGCGCAAAGAAAAACCGCTCATCCTAACTAATCGGTGACCACTTCGTAATTAATATGGGCGAAAAACCACAACATATGCAATTTTTATAAAAGCAAATGAAGCGGAAATATGACATATTAGATATTAACAGTTACAAAGCAATAAATAAGGATCGTAAACCGAACGCCGTGATAAACAAATATTTGTTTTTATTTGACGCGCAAGAATTGTATGAAAAAGTTGTGCCATATAATTTGGCAGCGTTTTTCTTCTTCGCGAAATTTCTTGATATGACGTACCAATTCAAATATCAAAACTTGACTTTTTATCAAACTAAGCACTGTACGCGAGAAACAAATGCCATAATCGTGTTCGGCAGCGATTACTTCATATTTTGCACCACAAGCGGCGTACATTGGACAACTTTCAGAAACGTGAAACATTCCAATACTGGCAATACTGGCCAATAATCAAAACTGGCACGCTGATCACGAATATGTCATTAATTTTGCTGTTTAAGGTCATTGTCAAGGTCAAATTCAAGAAAACTAAGTCAAAGGACGGGGTACCGCATAACGTCCCGAAATTATTGCCGAATTCTTTCCAAAATGGTCTCAAATGATAGCCAGGGTCCATATCTAGCGTCCGTGAACCAAACCTTGATTTTTACCTTTGACCTTGGAGGTCAAAATCGAGGTCAAACGACCAAAACGACCGGATTCTTGCGAAACGAAAGGATTCTTGCAGGATCCTTTCCAAAATTATCTAAAATGATAGGCAGGTTTCATATCTATCGTCCGTGATCCTAACCTCAATTTTGATCTTTGACCTTGGAGGTTAAAATTGAGGTCAAACGACCAAAAACGACCGGGTACCGCATAACGTTCCAAAATTATTGCCGGATCCTTTTCAAAATGGTTTCAAATGATAGCCAGGGTCCATAATTAGTGTCCGTGACCCTAACCTTAATTTTGACCTTTGACCTTGGAGGTCAAACGACCAAAAACGACCGGGTACCGCTCAACGTCCCGAAAATATTGCCGGATCCTTTCCAAAATGATCTCAAATGATAGCCAGGGTCAAGTTCTAACGTCTGTAACCCTAACCTAAATTTCGACCTTTGACCTTGCAGGTCAAAATCGAAGTCAAACGATAAAGTAGAGCATCACACCCCGACAATTTATTGTCGGATCCTTTAATATGTGATCTCAAATGATAGCCAGGGTCAATGTCTAACGTCTGTGACCTTAACCTCAATTTTGAATTTTGACCTTAGGGGTCAAATACGAGGTCAAACGACGGGTACCGCATAACATTCTGAAATTATTGCCAGATCCTTTCCAAAATGGTCTCAAGTGATAGCCAGGGATCCATATGATCCATAACGTCCGTGTTCCTAACCTAAATTTTGAGCTTTGACCTTTGAGGTAAAAATCGACGTCAAACGACCAAAAACGACCGGGTACCGCATAACGTCCCAAAATGATTGCCGGATCCTTTCCAAAACGGTCTCAAATGATAGCCAGGGTCCATACCTATCTGGCGTCCGTAACCCTAGCCTCAATTTTGACCTTTGACCTTGAAGGTCAAGATCGAGGTCAAACGACCAAAAACGACCGGGTACCGCATAATGTCCCGAAACTATTGCCGGATCCTTTCCAAAATAGTCTCAGATGATAGCCAGGGTCCGTCCGTGACCCTAACCTTCATTTTGACCTTTGACCCTGTAGGTCAAAATCGAGGTCCATCGACCAAAAACGACCGGGTACCGCATAACGTCTAGAAATTATTGCCGGATCCTTTCCAAAATGTTCTCAAATGATAGCCAGGGTCCATATCTACGACTGGGTACTATCTACCCGGTCGCTTTTGGTTGTTTGACATCGATTTTGACCTCTAAGGTCGAAAGTCAAAATTAAGGTTAGCGTCATGGACGGACACGGTCATATGGATATATTGACAGATCACGGTCACGGACATATTGACCCTGGCTATCATTTGAGACCATTTTGGAAAGGATCCGGCAATAATTTTGAGACGGTATGTGGCACCCCGTCGTTTGACCTCGTATTTGACCACAAAGGTCAAAGTTCAAAATTAAGGTTAGGGTCACGCACGTTAGATATTGACCCTAGCTATTTGAGACCATTTATGAAAGGATCGGACAATAAATTTTCGGTGTTTTGCTCTACCCCATCGCTTGACTTCCATTTTGACCTCCAAGATCAAAGGTCGAAATTTAGGTTAGGGTCACGGATGTTAGATATGGCCCCTGACTATCATTTGAGACCATTTTGGAAAGGATCCGGCAATAATTTCGGGACGTTGTGCGGTACCCGGTCGTTTTTGGTCGTTTGACCTCGATTTTGACCTCCAAGGTCAAAGTTCAAAATTGAGTTTAGGGTCACGGACCTTAGATATGAATCCTAAATGTCATGTAAAACCAATTTGGAAAGGATCCGGCAATAATTGCGGGACATTATGCGGTACCTCGTCGTTTGACCTCGTTTTTTACCCTCAATGTCAAAGGTCAAAATTTAGGTTAGGGTCACAGACGTTAGACATTGACGCTGGCTATCATTTGACACCATATATGAAAGGATCCGACAATACATTTTTGGGGTTATTAAATTAATTAAGTTTTCGAAGGATGTCGTTGGGACCACTTTGTGATGCACAACATTCACAACGTTGTCACAATGTTTGCAAACGTGACCACGTAACGTTGTGATAACGTTTCTGGAAGTCTTGAAATTAAGGTTGTGACAGCGTTGTGCCACAACCTTGTTACAACATTTAAAGTTGCGGGATAACGTTGTGGCAACGTATTGGAACGATGTTGACACAACGTTAAAAAGTGACGTTCAGACAACTTTGGTGCTTCATAACATTCACAGCATGGTCAAAACGTTGTCACAGCGTAACTTTCTAGCTTACTAAATTACAACCTTTAAGTTCTAACAACGTTGTTCAACGTTGTCGCAACGTCATCTGTTAGCTGGGTGCTTGCCCGAGCGGGTTGAAAATCACTGTTAAAAAGCTCAAAATAAAAAATAAATTTGAATAAAAAGAGGCACGTTTAAGTCTCTGAATCAGTTTTGCCTAAGAAATGCAATGGTGACGTTGATATGCTCGTAGCCGATACCGTTAAAAAATCGAGCCATGCTCAGGCGCGGATCCAGGGGGCGCCTGGGCGCGGATCTAGGGGGCGCCTGGGCGCGCGCCCCCCTCTGAGCCGGGTCTCGCATATGGCGCGCCCGAAGGGCGCTCCCGGAGGGCGAAAGTTTTTGTATTGGGCGCCCTCCCCTGACCGAAATCCTGGATCTGCGCCTGATGCATGGCTCGATTTTTTTAATCATAGGCTCTGATCTGCGAGCTACTGTTCGATGTCTCGAAAATAAAACCAAGAAACTCAATAACACCAAGCATACTGTTATGTCTGTGTGTTGGGTATCAATTGGGATAAATTGTGCACCTCTTGTGGGCACTTTGTCATGGAAGGTTTACACCTCTCTGGGGCGTGGACGGCCGTAGACCAGTGACCGTGATTGACCTCAAGGCGGCGGCAAGCGGCGGAGGGGCAGGTAGCGTGCGAGTGCGACCGGAGCGGTGGCCTCCAGACCTGGGTGTTATCCGAGTCCGGACCACCGGCTTGCGAACTCTGTCCATCGGGTATCGAGCAGAGTGTTCCGCGGGTAAGTGGTCGCCTCGGTGTCCGAGCGGGGTGGTCCGCCGGTAGTTGGGCGCCTCGTGTCGAGCGGGTGGTGTCCCCGGGTAAGTTGCGTCTCGGGTGTCCCGAGCGGGGTGCGTCCCGCGTGGTAAGGCGTTGTGAGTAGTCTGGTGACGGTGCTCGTATTATAACCAAAATACAAAACATTGTTTCGTCTAATTGGTATCCGCTGTTGGAGGTCCAGAAGGTGACATAACATGGTGTAAGAATATTTCGTCAACCCCTGTCACAAACCAACATGGTTTCTTACCCGTTAGCTCAGACCCCAAATGAGGGGACCAAAACCCTAAGGAGGAGACTCCCACTGCCACTGCAGGGGAAGCTGTGGGTGGTGGGTCAGGGGAAGCACATGCTGGGGTGTCGGCTGATCATTCAGAGACGCTGGGTTCCCTTCTCAAAACAGTAGAGGCAATAAACCAAACTTTGCTGGATCAGGTTGATCGGAGTGACGTGCTCGCTGGACGGGTGGCTAAGATGGCTGCACTTCTCGGGGAAAAACGGACAATGCCTGCACAAGAAGGCAGCTTGGGTGCGTACTACTGCTTCGTCCTCTCATGTCGTCCTCCAGACTGTCAAGGTCCGGTTATGCCTTCAGCAGTTCGTCATTTCGCTAAACCCAGGACTATGACGGTCTGTTCCGTGGATCGACGTTTCGGACCACAGTTCGAATCTATCGCATCCATCCACGGATGGAGTGCCAGAGAGAGCCTGGGAGAACTCGTAGCTTGTCTTCGAGGTCCCGCTCTTGAGGTCTTTGCTCATCTTCCAACTGATGATCAGAAAGACTACGCCCGCCTGATGAACATGCTGGAACAGAGGTTTGGCTGTGGCAAACAGGAACCTTGGTTCCGTACGCAGTTTCGTCGGAGACGGCGGCATCCTGGCGAGTCACTGTCAGCGTTGGCACTGGAAATTGAGAAACTGACTTTCCAGGCTTACCCTGGTGCACCACGAGAGCTGCGAGAGTCGCTAGCTTGCGACCAATTTCTAGATGCCCTTGGCGATGCAGACTTGCCAGGATTGCCTGTGCGACATCTCGCCCGTCCTGTCTCAGGACGCTGTCATGGGGGCCATGGAGATTGAGGCCATTCGCAAATCGGTTAAGGTTGCTCAGGGTGATCCACACCATTCAGCGGGTTTCGCTTCACGTCACGCAAATACCAAATGGGAGCCAAATACACGAGACGGAACGTCGAAAGACCTCGAACAGAGACTGAAAGCTATCGAAATGTCGCTCAGTTCGATCCGCACCCAGGACAGAAACTTTTCGCCGCGCACAAGCAGCCTGGGATCAACGGAAGGGATTGAATGCTGGTCGTGTGG
>VOPJ01011127.1:0-16639 GCA_014673585.1 Semibalanus balanoides
TAATGTTTTTGCGATTTTTTCCGAGAAAAATGTTGAAAATATGCCCCTCTAAAAATATAGTGAGCCAAATCCCATGAGTTTTTTAGGGGGGTTACCTTGTGCCCCTCGGACGAAAATTGCCCCCAACTCATTGGTGCCGGTTTCACTTCTCTATCTTTATTTTATTGAGAGTTATTGACCAGTAAGACGCCTTAAACGGCGAAGGACGAGCGAGTCCGAATAAATCCGCGTCAATTTATCACCCGCCCAACGGAGGCAAGACACCTTAAACGGCGAAGGACGAGCGAGTCTGAATAAATCCGCGTCAATTTATAACCCGCCCGATGGAGGTAAGACGCCTTAAACGGCGAAGGACGAGCGAGTCTGAATAAATCCGCGTCAATTTATCACCCGCCCAACGTAGGTTCGTTTTGTGCAAAGCATGCTTTTGAATTATTTTCGTTATGTGTTGCTTTGCCGTCGGAAATAGATCCGAACTCTCTATAGAGTTCAGTGGATCCGAACTAAATCGAGTACTTTTTGGAACTAAAATAGGTTTTGCAGTGTTGCGTTTTTTTAAATTTGCAAATTAGTAAGCTTCCAATGTTGTACTTTGTAGGAAAAAATACATTTTTGGGTGGGTTATTAGATGGATTTGAGATTTTGCGCTTTACAGCTGCATCAATTTTTATCACTTAGCACCAACCTTTGGTTTTGATGCTACGGCGGTGTAATGAAGGAAATATTATAAAATCGGCAATAAAATATACAGGCAGATTTAATTAGCAAAATACTAGCATTAAAAACCTAATTTTGCATGCATTTTAGAGACGGTCATTGGGTCTACAGATTGGTGTTTGTTTCATCGCTTCACGTAACCGATAGGTTGCTGACAACTAATTTAAAATTGTGAAGAAGTCATAAACTGATGAAATTGCGCTTGTACAGCCAGAAACTTGGCACGTAACCACGTGGCGCTGAATCGACACATAGTGCATAACCCGGGCGGATCGTTTCTCTACGCATCTGTGTTTGACCAGTGTCTTTGCGACTTTTGGTTGCCGAGATACAGGTCCCGTATTGCAACGATGTTTTGAAGGTAATTTCGTCAACGGAGCAGGGGTGTACACGTGCGCACGTGCAGTGTGACAAAGTTTGACTTGCTTAACATTGCCAGTGGTGGGGTTTCAATCCACACACCAAATTTCAGCTGAAAGGAAATAATTCACCTTTAACATGGATTTTGAATTGAGATAGCAGTTTTGTAGCCCGTGTTGAAAAACTCCTAACAGCAAGTTTTCTGGGCTGAAAGGGCTCTCCAGCCGAGTATATTTGACTTTTTGTCGAAGGAATGTGGGCCATAAATACAGAATGCCAAGAATGTGGGCCTCACACACCTGGGCAGAGGCTACACAGTAATCTTGCGCGACTATACATTCGAATCTGATTGGCTGAGCCACGTTTGACATTGCGGAGAGTACACATATAGTTTTGATGAAATTAATAATTTACGTCCCTCTGTCCTGAATCGGCGCGATGTATGGCTATTTTTGGCATTGCGAAAAGAAGTTGTATTTGAAAATATAATCAAATTGTGTTTGAAAAACAATCCAAGGTAAACTATTTCCTTTAATCGGTCCAGCTGTTTCTCAGCTATAGCAGGATAACGTTTTCTGACACCCTGACGCGGCACGTGTCACGCGCCATGCTGACATCTCACGTGAGACGAGACATATCAATAACATAATGTGATTGAATAGGGCTATCAGATAGCGAAAATCGCTTGTCAATCGGATGCGGGATTCCAAAAGTATGAGCTTCTGAAAAGCGTTTTGAGGATAAATTCCATTGTAATATCTAAAATAACCCACCATACAAGTAAAGACTCGACCAAATTCCTCAGTGAAACATTATAAGCGGTAAGAAAATATATTGGAGCAACCGCATAAGTAGCATGCGTATAGGTACACGTTAAAGGCATAACCGACACTGCGTTATTGCAAGCGCGTTACATTGCACGGTATGTACTGTACGCTGCGGCCACTGAACTGTATAGAGAGCTGCGGCAAACAGCGTAAATCGAACTTTTGACTGAGATATCTCGGTCTCGGTCTTCACTGAACTGTTATTTTCTTATCTTGTAGTATTATCCAGGTTTGATGATGATGTCGCAAAACGGGTCCTTCAGCATGATTAGCATCACCAAATAACTATTTATTCATGTCTCGAGCCGGCGCCCTCAAAGGTTGTGTTTGAACCGGAGACTGAGCGCCTTGTCAGCGGCGAACTCGCCGCGCCACTGTTGTCCCTCGGCGTCCACCCAGACGCCCTGGCCCGACACCTGGCTGCCGGTGAAGCTGCCCTCGAAGTACGAGCCGTCTGGGAACAAATACCGGCCCGGCCCCGAGTATTGGCCGTCCTGCAGCGTGCCCTCGAACGAGCTGCCGTCCGGAAACCGAATGGTGACCTGACCCTCCAGGTAGTCATCGGTCCATGTGCCGCTGTACTGGCCGCCATCGCGAGTCGTGTAGGTGCCCTCACCGTGTCGCATAATGCCGTAGCTCTTGATCTTCTCTTCAGGCCAGATTTTGTAGCAACCGGAGTAGGAATCTCCGCTGGGAAAGTGGAATTCGGCCTCGCCATTTTTTTCTCCTGGTCGCTGCTCAATGATAGTTTGGTCTGCTTCTGGAGTTTGGTCTGCTGAAGACATTACTCTCTATTGCGCTTTTATATGTCAAAATATGATTTACGTTCAACCTTGATTTATAAACAATGTACTGAGATTTCACTGAGAAAGCTACCATTCAAACGACGTTGGAAACATTTGTTTTTTTGCTGTCAGGAAACCTTATGGAATAATACACGTTTTATAACACTTGGCAAATCACGTGCTCCGTGTGGAGCAAAACTGAGTAGCAAGAAGTTGTACACTTACAGGCTCCCTGCGTGCTATCGTAAATACGTAGGTATGATAATACTGTGATACAACCAAATATTTGCACTTCGTACAGCCTTACGTATGATTACGAATGAAATAACATCTTTGATGACTTATCTGGATTAAATTATAAATTTCACGTGCTGTAATTTGCGTGTAAATGCTGTTATATTTTGTTTGTGAAACCTCCAGACTAGAGGTGCCACTTTTCAGGCTTGTGGCTACCCGACCCGACCCGCAAACCCCCTTTAACTACCCAGCTAACAATTTGACGTTGTCGCTACGTTGTGACAAGGTTGCAACACAGCTACACAACGTTGTGAATAATGTAATTTGTAAGACTCCATGAACGCTCTGTCAAAACGTTACTTTGTGACTCTCACAAAACAGATTGAAACGAACCGCTTGCTACATACGTTTCTTTTGACAAGCATACAAGCCCCACATACTTACCGTGGTTGATCCATTAAATATATACACAGATAGCATTGGTGATTTGCATCAATTAGATAATTGTACCACAATTTGTGCAGTCCGCCCCTCGTTAGCTCGTGGCGGGACGCGCTGCGCTTCCATTTCTGACCACTATCTATAAGTGGAGCCTTGGGTTGAGGTCGCTTCGGACGGCCGCTCGCTATCTTTGCTTCCCTGACTCGGATGGCCCTGCGGCCGGTGGGCCAGCGGGGTCGCACTCAAGGCCAGGTGACGTCGCGAAGCGGGGCGGACCGTGTTCCAGGTATCGTCGGGCACGGTAAACTTTTCGTCTCTCAAATTCTGTCCGGCCACAGGAAATGCACGATCGGGTGGCTGAGGTCAGGACCAGCCGCAACAAAGCTCTGCTTAGCGCGGGTTCTGAACCTCGAAAAGCCATCCCCTACCCCAGCGATTCGGCCACTAAATTATTAAAAAAATATATTTCCTAAGTTACTGAAAACGTTTGTGACGATCGTAACGAACAACGTTGGCTGTAACGTTGAACAGCGCGACGTTTTATGCCAACTTTTCTTCACAACCATTTACGACGTTGTCACAACGTTGTTAACGTATTACAACTTGATTTTTCACAAACGTTGTTACAACGTTAATCTGTTACCACTGGGTTCAGTGAGTGGGTACCACCCACCCACATGACCGTATAGGCCACCAGCTACCCGCAAGTACCCACAAAGTAAATTGTCCAATCCATCTTTATGTCCTACCATTTAAGAACTCATTTTGTAATGCTCAACTGTTTTTGTTTATCTCTGCTGACTAACTGAGGTGCCTATATTTGTTAAAGCATCCCAACTCCCAATTCGCATCCAAATCCCTGTTTCTTAAATTGTTGTTAAGTTTATGAACATTATGTTACCCGTAAGCTACTCACTAAATCCAATTGATCGCTTGTTGCAACCCACTACTACCCACGTGGGTAGTAACTACCCGCACCTGGTAGAAGTAACTACCCGCACCAGGCATGAGGTAGAAAAGTGGCGCATCTCTACTCCAGACTGAGACGATGTGTTACTTTTTCTCACGAGCCGCCCAAGAGCACACCACGGCAGCTTCGATTGCTGAAAACCATTGTCACCACCAAGCAGTAGCATCAATTTAAATGCTATATATATTATATAAGAACTGCAGAATTTCAAATTGCGCAAATCTAGGTACTGGTTCATTTGATTTGTCGAGTGATAGAGACAAATTTATCAAATTTGTATTAATTTGTTGTTCAGCAAATGCATAAAATAAACGTTTTTACCAAGAACTTTATTTATCGGGTAATTTGGGCGTTTGGAGCGATTGGGGTGATTGCCCCAATCGCCCCAAACGCCCCAATTACCCGGTAAATAAAGTTATTCGTAAAAACGTATATTTTATGTATTTGCTGAACAACAAATGAATACAAATGCAATATTTGTCTCATGTATACATGAGACAAGTCCGTCAGTCAAGTCCGTCAGTCCGTCAGTCAAGTCCATCAGTCCGTCTGTCCGTCTGTCCGTCTGTCCGTCTGTCCGTCTGTCCGTCTGTCCGTCTGTCCGGTGATGCTCTGTGTGCCTTGAATTGGGCGGGAGGAGCAGGGCGGACGGAGACACTACTGACCCTGTGACGTGTGTGCCTCGGGCTGACGATCTGTCGGACCGCGCGGCGCGCTGAAGAAGAGAGAAGCGTTCGCGGGTGTGCGGCATTCGTTCATCGTTGTCGTGCAATACAGCACTGGCACTTGCCAAGGTATGCACCTGTTAAAGGGACTGTCCCACCTTTTCAAAAGTTCTCAAATGTACGCCGCATGTGGTGCTAAACATTATGAAGTAATTGCTGGCGAATCAGATGGAGTTGATATTTGGGACCAGCACCCCGACCCGGTCCAATGATGAAAAATGGACCCAGTTATACCCGTTGCAAGACAAGCTTGGACCCAGCGGACCTAACTAGCAAAATGCTGTCTCGCAACTAATATGGACAAATCTGCACACTGCAGTTAGTGCAAGTAAACTAACTCTATTTGTGGCAAATACATACAGTTTAGGTTGGCAACAGGTCACAGGAACCAGCGCATCAGTGTTCCGATTGCGTGAAACCAGCATGATCATAAGTTTGACCAGTCTGTACCCCGGTATCATTTGGTGGGACCCCAGTCTGGCCAACTCGGGTCCAGACTTGGGATCTGGAGACGGGTTCCTCGGGTCAGCGTTTTGCCCTCGTCTACTGCCGAAACAGCGAGTATGAACCTGTTGTTTCTCAACTAACAGTGCTTAATTCTCAATAACATACGTTTTTTAATATTTTGGCGCTGAAATGACGTCATAATGACGGATTTTTTTTGGGAAACATGATAAAACCTTCAGCTGCTATATGTACTGACTAGTGTCATGGCTTTATGTAAGCAAATGTAAACAAGTCGACTTTAAAACTTGGGTACAAGAGAGATTGAGACGATCGATTAAAAACCCTAAATCCTAATACCTATAGGTTCTTTGTTGGAGATGTCAAAAACCAAAACCGCCAAATTTCTTTGTGAGTTCTGACCTAGGCGCGGTTTGTCTTAACTTATACATACTAATATTGCAATGCCAAGCACGGAAAATGCGCTATCTCACTCAATCTTAATGTTAAGGTGGTGGAAGTCCTGTTTGTAACCTGCAACCACGGCTTGCTCAAGCGGTGCTGGCTACTCGCATGCGTTCGCCCGCCTCCTCCGGATTCGGTCCGCTAGGTTTAAGACTCTAGTAATGAAATCCTACGGTCAGATTATTTGATCTATGCTTGCCTTAGTTGGTTTAATTTGTCATGTCAATCAAATGTGTCTTTGTTTTGTCTTTCTTAATTGTTTAATTCTTAACGTCTGTTTTGTGTGTTACTCAATAATTTATTTTAACTATATGTATTTTTTATTTTCATTACTAATTGTTAGGTTTCTGCATCAAATGGCGATTAATAAGTGGTAACGTATACGTTTGCACATTTTACATGACATGTTGCCTTTAAAAAATTGGATATGTAGTAAAACTTTTGCCTTGTGTTACACACTCCATGATGCGAAAACCTAAATATTACGCGTTGGTAAAATAAGGAAATATACATAATAATCGAAATAAAAGATAGAGCTGAATATGTACAAACTTTGAATCTGACCTTCTCTTAAAATAGTTAATCTAAACAATTAAAAACTAACCGTTTTTATATTACCCGTTTCTTCAATGAAGAAGGTCGGTCAAAAAAGTTTACATAGCTTTATCATATTTA
The DNA here is from genome assembly GCA_014673585.1 of Semibalanus balanoides. Lineage (NCBI taxonomy): Eukaryota > Metazoa > Arthropoda > Thecostraca > Balanomorpha > Balanidae > Semibalanus > Semibalanus balanoides. Next base: position 6,647 of record VOPJ01011127.1, read on the forward strand.
TTATGATTTTTATGGCATTACCCGAATTTTCCGCAGCTCTAGCCCGTCCAACTCTCTGGGGCTTATGGCTCCTTAGTGATCAGAAATTGAAAGCGATGTGCAGGATGCGTATCACATGCACCCGATAGTAAGGAAGCATCGTGGCATATGAACCACGCTTGACCAATTGAATACTCAAGGGCGATTAGCTTCTCCCAGCTCCAGATAAGAAGATTTGGAGGGGTGCTGGAGGGCTGAGGGAAATTCGCGATAAAATGCCATTGAAAAGCAGAGGGAGAATGTAAGATTGATCCAAAAGAGAAATTTCTCGCGCCCGGATTTGTAGCGAGCATGCCGAGCGTTTCTAAGTTCTTAGTGCCAAGTGAGGAGGGGGCTGCCCCCGAACTGAATAGGTTTGGCCATACCTTAGGGTGATGCTTATACAACGAACATTATAACCGAAAAACTGGAACCATTTATACAGTTATAACTAGGTATCCATCATATCAAAGGAAGGAAAAGCAACTGGTAATTCACGGTAATTATTGCAACTGTTCCTTTGTAAGGCGACAATAACAACAACGAATAGCGAATCATGCAACGTGGTGATGCAATTGCACTATATAAAGTGTATTGTATAAGACATCCTATTACCAAGTTTTATGTTAAGTTAGCAACCATGACCATTGAGAAAAGCTCCGCTGGAACAGTATTTTTTTAGTGTAATTAAACGTTGATTTTGCGTTTTTTGATTTTCGTCAACTTAACTCACCTGCTTATGACTGGAGCCAAGAAACTTTGCAATTTCTGTTCTGGCAAAAGGACCAACGAACGAAATATACATTCTCCCTCTGGGGCCCAACAAACAAAACATATCACCGTGTGGGACGCTCGCAAGCCCACGTCCCATGTTTCAGTAACCAGCCGGCCAGCCGGCCTCCTATTGGCTGGCGGGCATGCGCATGGCCGGTTTGTATGAAGAGCACTTCGCGATCACGCTGGCCGGCTGGGGGTGTTTAGGCACCACCCTCACAGGTTTTTTCCTGTATATCGGGGAATACTGCGGCGCCGTAGCGCCGCCACATTTCCAACACTTTGTTTCATTTTAATCTTTTATACACGCTTTACTTATTTACAAAAGGTCATGTCAGGTCAGGTCACCCAAGGCCTAGTCAAATGTGACCCACTTCAAAAACGTTTGCGGTCCACCAGAACGGCACAGTTTTTGGCGAGTCGATTTCGTACTTCACAGGACAATAAGGCATGATTTACCAAAGTCGTTTATGCTGGATTTTTGATTTATAACGGTTGACCTAGGTCGGTTAATTAATCTTGAACTCTCATTCATGTCAAAGGGGGAATATTCAAATGCTTTCCCATTCCTGAGGATACAGCTTGATATCAGCCAATTCCATCTGTATGCATGTTTTTAGGCCAGTCCTTGGACCAGGTGCAGTCTTTGTTTCTGGTTATCCCTACAAGGTCAGCTGAGCGCCATGCCGGAGGTCACCAAACACCTTTTTGTCAATAACTTTTGATAAATACAAGACAAAGAAGTGTACGGCAAACCAATGTGGTTCTGGTCTCTCGAGACACGTCTCCCATGGCAACATGACCTTATTGGGGTCACACACTTGACTTTGACCTGAGCACATTTCTAAGTTGACCTAACTGTATCATATACATGATTCAAAGCGCCTTCACGAGAAACATTCGGATGATGTCACAAACTATTCCGTATCTCAATTAAGGGAGTATGCCTTACTCTTTTGGAAAATGTCAGTATATTTTATTTTCACGGGTAAGAAGCTACTGCTTGATTATTGGTTTACGAATAAATCTCACGTCTGGAAGCCGCCTTTAGTTAATTTTTTACTTATTTTCCTGTTTTGCATCTTGTTTGTTTCAAAAACTCAAAAACGATCGTCACTATAAACGAGTAGCGAAAATGTTACTATAATGGCGCACTCGGGGCAGAGCTATACAATATTGCATAGCGGTGTACAATTAAGAAGCAAATGCTTCTAGTGCAGACAACGTCCTTGCGACTAAATCTAGCTATTATTCCTGCCAGCATGTGATTGGCGCTTTGTGAATATCTAGCAACTAAAGTGATTCTGGGGAATGAAGTACATGGTAATCTCCAGAAAAATTATTTTCTACAGACTAGTGTCAACAACTCCACATGACCAATGTGAGTAGGCACACTCCCTTTAAGTAAACAGTTATACTTGAAAACAGTTTTGGCCAAAAATAGCCTTTTTGACTTTCGATGACCTCTGGAGCCCTAACTATTGACCTGAGTTCAAATTTGAAGGAATGTTAGCAATTGTAAATTTCAATAGCCTTCGATTGTTTTTTTTTCGTTTGCTCCTATCTATCATAGTTTCCGAGATAATTGGGGCATCTGGAACTGTGTCATAAATCTGGAAAATCGGACCTTTGATGACCTCTGGTGACCCTAATATTGACCTGGTAAAAAAATTCACCAAAATAGTTTCCGAGTCTCTTTTGACGAGCTCTCGAAGGATGTTTTTGGCTTATGTCTAGGTCCCATAGGAGCCGAGTTAGAAGGGGGTGTCGAAACACCCCCGGCCCGAAGAAGGTGGCGCCGAGTACCGGCCCGGCGCGGGTTAAAGGGAATATAGCACCTTGGGAAAAGTATTTAGAATGATGGAGAAGAATGCCCTGATTACGGTCCTTGGCATTCATTTTTGCGAAAAAAGTCAGAATTGTTGTTTTTGAAAAATAGTAATAATGTTTAACATGTGACGTACAAGTACCATCTTGGCGTCACCGAAGCAGAGTTTGTCGTCACACAGGGAGGCTCGACGGAGAACATTTGCGCCCGCCCAGTGAACAGCCTGCTGCTGCGCGCAACGCCGATGGGTTGCAGCGGTAGGCGTGAAACGCGACTGGCTGGGTCGGAGCCGTGGCGCTCTGCTTCTGCGCTGGAAAGGGAAGTGGGAGAACGCCATACGTGACACTGCTGCTGCCGAGCGCCACTGACCGAACCGTCGGTGGCGGTCGGGGCGGACGCATAGGTAACTGAAATACTGGGGCGGCATGGTTTCAAGGCGAGTTGCGGTGCGCCAATCACAGTGGAGAAACTACTGAATGACGTATGCGAAAACGTCACAGCGATTTATGTGACGTTGAAATAATGACCCACAATTATGACCAACGGTTTTTGAGGTTGAAACTCAGCAACTAGGTCCGCTTTGGAGGGAAAAATTTCGGATTTTGGGGGTTTTCTCAGCACACCCGACAATCTGGCTTATTCATTAAAAATAATGTTAAAGGTGCTATATTCCCTTTTAAGACACGGCGGTACAGATATAACCGCTGTTACGCCCTATGCCCGAAAGACTGATTGTCAACGTAAAAAACGCAGTTGTTACCTGTTAGGCAGTACGATGGACGCATGCAATTCCGCCAGCCGGTCGCTGGGGCCGGACGTTTGGCGGGGTGCACGCGTTTTAAAGGGACTGTCCCACCTTCAAAAAATGTAAAATGTCAAATGTACGTCGTTTGTGGTGCAAAATATGAAGTGAATGCTGCGGAACACGATTATGACATTTGTTTCTCACGAACAGTGCGAAACAGTTACGAACGAACAGTCAATTTAATAAAAAATCAGTTTTAATATTTGGGCTGATGACGTCATATGAAGGAATTTTTGGAAAAAAAGAAAACCTTCACGCTGTTTATCAGTAGGACTAAGTGTAAGTGGCTAATGTATGGCAGGGTAACCCCAAGTGACTGTACTCAACATTTAGCAAAGAGAGACTACGACATCGATTCACGGCCACCATTCTAATACATTGGGGGCTGGCGATGTAACGGATTGCAAAATCGAAACGTCGAATTTCTCTGTGTTCGACCCTTAGTGTTGTTTTAACTTATACATACATAATTTTCAATGTAAGCAGGCAAATGGTATCCTTCAACTCATAATCTTATGTTAAGGTGGCGACAGCTTCCTTAATGAGGCCACAACTAATGGACGTGACGTGCAATTGGCGGAACAGACATCACGCAGCAATGCTATGACGCAAATGTTCGGTGTATTTAACTTAAACGTACACAAAGTTAAAGTTGAATTTCTATTTGTATTAGATCTGTCGCTTGTGTGACCAACGGTTCACAAGCTGCGAGTGGAAAAAATAAGGACTGAAAGCATGTATTCACTGAAGGTAAATCCGGCTGCTGGAAGCCTGGTCAGAGTATCGGCAATGCAGTGTGAGCGTCGCTGGGACGGGTCGCCTCGGCAGCAGCAACAGCAGCGGGGGACGCCGGGGCCGGTCAGCGGCGCCTCCGATTGTTTGTGTGTCGAGTCTTCGCAGGCGGCCGGCCCGAGGTGGCTGTTTGTCAGCACAAGGCCGGCCGTCCGGGTGATTGAAGGGCCGACAGCCGCGGCAGAGGAGCGGTGGACTCCGCAGTCACAGCGCGACCCACCACGGCCCACCGCCAGCACGACCCAGGTAACCGGAACTGCCTGCTGCACCTGAACCCGGAAACAGCCACTGCGGACCTCCGGACCCTCTCAGCTAAGTCCCGCTCCGGACCTCCGGACCCTCTCAGCTAAGTCCCGCTTAACGTAGCGCAGTTTCTATGGGACACAACGATATTATCCAGAACGCGTACAATGACTTGCTGGTGGAATATTGGAGTACTTGTCCCACATCTTTTCTGTGAATAGCTAAAAAGCGGAGCAGGGCAGTGATTTTGTGCGACACTTTAGCCAACGCAAAAGCGGATCGTTTGACGTAAACAAAATGAAAATCGGTCGGTAATTGTTTAAGTTACTTTATATTTGAAGTTCAAGGTGGCGGCCAGAGTTGAGGTCGGCGAAGCGATATCTTCTAAGCAAACGGCCAGATCGGTATGATTCAAACCTCATTCGGTAGCCGATTCCAATGTTGATCCCCGACCATAAATTTGGACACATTGCTGGTTACCTGTGACGTCACAGAGGTCAAATTCCCAAAAGGGTAACATTTGGCTAGATTTGACCTTCGTGACCTCGTTTGACCTTAAAAATACTGGCCCAAGGTTACCCAAATTTACGAAAATGTAGATCATTTTAGCACTTACATATCCCGCAAGTTTGATTGCTCTAGCTTTCATACTTTCGGAGATATCAGGGGGGCACAAAGGTACCCCTCTCCAGTGCACGTTAGCGGCATACCCCTCTCCAGTGTGCGTGTTAATATCACAGGTCCGTGACTAAGCAGATACGTGGTACTAGTTCCGCGATTAAACCAGTGAAGGAAGTGCTGGAAAAATCTATCCTTGTTACAACCCCCGTCGTTCATATGAATATTTAATGGTGCCATTCATCCGATTTCTTTCCTTTCTACCGATAATAATAAGTGGTTGCTTTTTGTTTTACGAAGTAGGTATATTTACAGATCTGGTGAACTTATGGGACCATGACAATCGAGAAGCTTTAAATACTTGTCTGCGGCTCTTGAACTGATGATGGTGTTGTGATCGTAGCTAATATCAATGTAATTGATGCATGCATTGAAATCGCTTACGACACCTGCGATACTACAGATGCTGGCAGTGAGGATGACAAACTCGCAGCATTGCCGATGCATTGGGAGGTGAATAAGCTGTAAACTCGCAGGCGCGCCATAATGTCGATAATGATTACATTGATCGCACTGACTGAACAATGCCTATATGACAGAAAAACGACTTATTTAAAAGAAATAATAAATCGATAACTTTGCCGTTCAGCAAACCCAAGCGAAAAACGCACAACATAGACGTTCAGTTATCTAGTTGATGTGAGCCCACTACTGCCTCCCACATCAATGTTAACATGCAATAGCAATTAACATGCACACTCACCCAACAGCAGCAGGCCGGACTGTTCTGCTAACTGGGTCAACAGCTCGTGACAGCCAGCGGCAGGCCGTGTGTGTGTGTATGTGTGTGTGTGTGTGTGTGTGTGTGTGTGTGTGCGGTCTGAATTCGATCGAGCCCCGCTATTGACCGTTCACCGTCTGCCAATGGCACAGCCAGCCGAGATCTGACCTCGTGACATTTCAAACCGGAGCACGCGTGATAGACCTGCGTGTCGAGTCAACACTGCTCGGACAGAGCACTCAGCCACTCAGTCCACGCAGGGAAGTTTTATCAACGTTAACCCGCCGTTGACTACTAGCCCACACCGGGCCGGATGGGCGTTCAGACGCCCCCCTAAATTTTTCGATGATAGCGTAAAAACAGCAAAGAGCAGCGCCGCCGTTTTTGGCACAGCTGTCGGAGCGTCAATTATTTGCATATTTGTTCAATTTTTGACCTCGGGTGATCTCAGGTCAAGTCACCAGGCCAGGTCATGTGACCCTAAATCCAGGAAAGTTTGTGGTCCTACCAGAGTCACAGTTTTTGACTGATCAATTTCGTACTTACAGGATTTAATAAGGGTATAAGAAACTACAATTCGTGCATCTCTATTTTTATACCAGTGACCTAAGGCCAGGCCATTTTTTAAACTCCACATTATAAGTCAATGTGGAAATATTCAAATGCTTTCTTTTCTGAGGATGCGCATAATATCAGCCCAAGTCCTTCTGGATCATGTTATCATGAATCATTATTGAAGACCAGATCCAGTTTTTGCTTAGGGACCCTACAAGGTCAGCTGAGGTCATCTGAGGTCACCAGCACTTTTTTGTCAATTACTATCGATTATATCACGATAGAGAAGTGAAACCGGTTACCGATATGTTTGCTCGTTCGAGACAACAGACTCTCAATGTGCAGCCATGACTATGGGTCACCACTTGACCTTGAACTGAGGCAAAATTTTAGGGTAACCTTACATGGTCATCATGAATATGATTAACCCTCGCCCTACGTGGGTCCTAAAACGACAACCTCTGAGGTTTTTCTTGCATTAACTTTTACACATGCAGCGAATTTTGCGGCAATTTTCAGTAGCTGAGTTAACAACAATTATACGTACGCTGTTAATATTGTATTGAAATGGGTCAAGTAGTTTGGGATTTGGGAGATAATAACGTTTTAGTGACGTCATGTTGGTGGAAAAACGATACAAATGTTGGAAAAATCGTAGAAAATACAGTTTTGCAGCAAACAGAAAACGGCATCAATAGAAAATTACATTTTTCACACGGAAATCTCTGATTTCCACAATTTTAGGTTTTGCCCCCCCCTTATTTGTTTAATCACTACAAAATCAAATTTTTCAAAGATATTAAAAAAACGGAATACACGTGAGAGAAACTGAGTATGAAAAATTTCCAAACCAAATTGTAAAGCAATTCGCCTATTTTTGACTGAGTGACCGAGTGACCTCAGTGTAAGAAACTCATGACGTCATTTTTCCCAATCACTTATTTAAATTTGTTGACCGGATACGAACACAAAATACTTTTCTTATGAGACAAAACTAGTCTAGGAACATGCCTTTGTATTTATATTTATGAAATGTTATAATTTTAAGGGTTTTCTGACAGAGCAAAATCGCTATTCTGAACGTGGTCAAGTCAAGGTCATTCACTTGACCTGGAAGGTCATCCATTGACCTGAAACCTAAAAATTGCATACCGTTAGACAGGGACGCAGGAAGTATTTTCAAGTTGGGGGGCAGGATCTTAGCCTGCCAACGAGCACTCAGCCTGAAATCCCGTCTCACGTATTCTGCCCGATTTGAACTAGTCACTTTTGGTTGTATTACCCGGTATTACCTATTTACGCCACAAACTCGGCCCGACGGCCACTAAAGGTATTTTGAGAGTGACTGAGACCTTAATTTGACTGACAATAGACTCGGCTATCAAACAACTATGTCGTAAAGTATTTTCAATTTTTAACGATAAAAAAATGGAACATTTTAATTTTTTGTTAATATTCCGAAACTGTTAAAATGCTTAAAAGCAATACATACTACCCATCAAGAAACGCATAAAGACCGAAATTTGAGGAAATGTGAGGATTTTGACGTGTACGAAACTTGAAGTTGATACAATTAAAATTTATTGACAATAATTCTATGACTTTCCAAGACCAAACGACCACCTTTCTCCACGGATACTACCTACCATGACAAAAAATGCATTTTCGTTTTGCTTTATACTATGAGCCTATTGAAACTTATATTGTTTTAAGGTAATTTTTCACGCTTCGCGCAAAAGATTACCCATAAAATATATTATCACGCAAATTACGTTAAACAGTAGTCTAACCTTGCATACCTCGGATGAATTGACCTGATTTAAGGTCATCCGTCATTCTAGTCTTAAGCTGGAATAACTATACAAGTTTTAGAAATGATAAATAAATACTTACAAATGTCGATACATGGAATCAATAGTACCGATTTATTGACTGCTTATGCGTTTAACCCGCGCGCCGTGCCGGTGCTCGGCGCCACAATTCGTCCGTGCCGGGGAAGGGGAACACCATTCAAAAGCTCGTCAAAAAGTATTTGGAAAACTATTTCGGTAATTTCTTCAACAGTTCAATTTTAAGGTTACAGGAGGTCATCATAGGTCAGATTTTCCACTTTCAGGGCTTTGCTCCAGAAACCCCCCAAAAAAATCGCGAACTATGACAGCTCCAAAAATAAATGAAAAATGCAATCGCCAACGTGTACTCAAATTTAAGTTTTATTTCAGGTTAATAGTTTAAGGCTCCAGATATCATCAAAGGTCATAAGGCTATTTTCGCCAAAATTATTTTTTTATGCACAAATCACTTTTTACCTAATCAAGATAAGGCAATAATTTTGATGCCATCGTGTTGGTCGTCTCATCAAGGCGCTTTAAATCATATTCACAATGACAGGTTGGTCAAACTTGAGTTTGAACCTCAGGTCAAGGTTAGTGGTAACCCAAATAGGTCGGTGTTGCAAATTGGGAGACGTGACTCGTCGAGCATGTCTACCATAATACCGATTTTATTGACATGTACACAAATCGGTGCGTTTCACTTTTAAACTGGATTTTTATCGAGAGTTTAAAACGATTTAGGTTGTTGGTGAGCTCAGATGACATGGGCTGACCTGTATGGGTTCATTAATAAAAAATGGCCTGGGTCCTTCAGGATGGCCCGATGATAGCAAATGATCCAGAGGAATTCGGCTGATATCATGCGTATCCTCACAACTCAAGGCGGCGGAAACGGGCTCGGGCACCGGGTTACGTGCCCGCCTTTATTTTTTTAAGGGGCACCATATCAAGTGCTCCCCTTATTTTTTATGGCTTAGATTCATGTTTTAGGTCTAATTATCAAAATTATGGAAACACATTTGTATAATGTCGTGAATATTTACGGGCGTGATAATTCTCGTGGAAAAAACAATGAATAATTTAAAATCGTGGAAAATCGAGTGTTGAAGTCAATAGTGAACAAAAAACGTGAAAAAAGGAAAGCCAATTTTCGCTAAAAATGGCTCTCAGATTTTTGAAATTAGGTTTTCACCCCAAAATTCAAACTGTGCTTTTTGCTTTCAAATCGAGACCATTTTTGGTGAAGATATTAAAAAAAGGGAGAAACAAAAATGCGTAAGGTGCAAAAATCGCAATCGTATTGCAATCGTAACTGTAATGCAATCGTAACTGTAATGCAATCGTAACTGTAATCACCAAGCATGTAAAATCGAATTGCTGACGGTCATTACGTCATTAAAGCTTCAATAATGCATTTAGCTCGCTTTGGAACGGATGTGTTGACGTTTACGGTCCTGGTGATATCCTAACCAAATTTTATGAGTTTTTACAATTCTGTTAAAATATCCTTAAAATGGCTAAACATCCTCAAATTCGACTAGAAAGCAATTATAACTAGATACTTACCTATGAATTTCAAGCAAGTACTTTTTAACAAGTACTTTTAAACTTACACATTGATGTGATTACTTTTCAACGAATTTATTAATCAGAAAACACTAAACAGAAGGTATAGATCCTCATAAAAGTTTGGGGGGGCGACGCCCCTCCTCGAAAAAAGTTTTGGGAGGGGCTCTGCCCCCCC
>VOPJ01011128.1:0-44036 GCA_014673585.1 Semibalanus balanoides
ACCTCAGTGGTTGTTTTAACTTATACCATACATAATTGCAATGCCAAACAGCCAAAATGGCTATCTCAGCTCAAATCTAATGTTAAGGTGGCAGTGTCCCTTTAATAGTATATAGGTACCAGTTTAGGCCTCAGGATTAGCCTTTAGACTACCACCCATGGGCTATGGTGGGCATCACAAGAACCGATTTATGACTTGATCTTGTGTTGATTTGATAGACATTACCTTCTAAATGATATCTCAATTATAATATGAAAAATAAGACTTGTTGAGTTTCATGTTGGCTATTATGGGTGATACAATTGGGTCACAACATGCGTTATAAAATGAATGGCCTTTCTAATTTGCTTGCAATGTTGTCATAGTTTAAGTTGTGATTGAGTCGCTATTACGATTTCAAAATGATTGAACGGAACGGATATGGCTCCAACTTCGTGATTGAATCGTTCAACACCAAAATTGAGATCGATTGAGTCGTGATTGAATTGCCCAATGTTGATTTTGAGTTGTGATTGAATCGATCGACAAAAATTGAATCGTATACAGGTCTGCTAAGACAGTCGGCCACCGTCGCTCACTGTCCTTGCTCTGGGGCGTCCGTCTGGATTATGTGTCACAAGGTCATGCGCGGTCTGACTCTACATGTCACCGGCTCACCGGTCTCGCCGGCCGGCTTCTATCACTCAGCGGGCGGCCAATCAGACAGCGGCACGCGCGTACTGGTACTAGGTGGGGTTCGGTGAGTGGGGACAGATCAACAATGCGTACGTGAGTCTGGAACGTTCAGGCCAGTGCTGAACGCTACACATACGCTGCAGAATGTTGCTTAGAAAAATGTAAAAAATCACTATGCATAACATTACCTGACAAAGTCCATTCTTGCAATAAAAAAATAGGTATTGAAACAGTACCTATGGTCTTATCCAGCACTCACGCTTTCCCCAAGTCTTACGTCATCTGTGCGTCATAATCATACGTCAAATTAGTCAAAATCAGCCAATCAGCGATTGGAGTTACCGAGTATTCCCGTCCCCGACTTTCAAGACTAAATATTAATTATTTAGGGGGTTTCTTTGAAGATGTGAAAGCGTCTCAAGTCATTTTCGAGTATGCGTCACAATTTGGCTATCTCAACTCAAAACGCTATGTTAAAGCTGAACTGAACTGAACAAAAAAGCTGAACTGAACCTTTAATGGTGACCTGGTTAGGTAAACTTCCAAATTTGACCTCAGGCTCAGTTCAAGGTCATTTGGTGACCCAGGTAGGTCATGCTGCATATGGGGCGACGTGACTCGACGAGACGAACACAATGGTGCCACTTGCAGGTCTATATCTTTATTCTATCAATATGTATTGACAAAAAGGTGATGGTGACCTGAGATGACCCCAGCCGACCGAACATAAATCACTGAGCAATAATTCCACCTGGTTCATTTCATTAACAATGAACTAAAATAACATGATTTTGAAATAATTGGCCGAATCCAATGCATGTTCTCGGAAAAGGAAGCATTTGTATATTTTTCATGAAACGTAACTTTGCTGACCTCTGGTGACCTCAATATTGACCTGAGACCAAAAATGTCTAGTATGTTCAAATAGCCTCGTAGAGATCTTTCGAACGCTATTTTCTGCGTCTCGCTGGTATTTTTAGTTTTCGAGTTAGAGGGGGTGATCCAAATGGGATTTAACACGCTGGTCATCCCGGCTACCAAAACCTGTGATCACCTGACGTCACGACCCGTCGACCAATCAGGGCTTGAGACCCTGTTTTTTGCCGGAATGGCCTGCCTTGTTATAGAGTGTTGGTCAGACCATGGATATACCCTGGATTGGCCACTCTCTGTCGGTGCCTTTGATGAAGGAGACCATGGCGGCCACCTAGCGGTCGAAGCGCGAAGCTTCGACATACAGGAAGAGCTCACGCCAACCACATCAAGCCGAACACGTCCCCCTCGTTATCTTCCATCTAATAACCGCAGCGCGATGCCGCAAGGCGGCAATAGAAACGCTCTCCATGAGACAAAATCAGAAGAAATACAAGAAATATTCGAATAATGTACATGTCAAAGCGTCAACGCCAGGGCAAGAGTAAAAACAAGGTATTTTAGCTTGATGACTCATATTTTCCGTTCAAAGCCTTAGATTGAAACTCTTTTCACACAAATTGCTCTCCAAGGTATGATCAACAACTCACCTCAAAGGTATGGTATGGACAAATGGGTATTCAGCATTGTTGGATCCCATGTTGGAAATGGCATTAAACATTTCCATATTATTAAATAACCAATGAATGTACAGCAACGGCACGCCCACCAAATGATCCTTACCTTCAAGGGATCTATTAATACCATTTTATATGCGTAAACAACATTAAGTGTAGTCTTGCAGAGGGAAAAGCATCTGAAGCACTTTCCGCGTCGACGCTATTTTAACATAAACAAACCGGTCTCCTGTATGTCGTTTGGCCGGTCACATTTGTCGCTGAGTGGCCAATCCAGGTATTTCTCATCCATGGTCAGACCCATGTCACACTGACACGTGTCTGTGTGTGACGGAGACGCCCCTGCAGCTCGCCCCGCTCGTGCTGCTCTGATTATGCAGCTGTGCTCTGTGCTGTTTGCCTGCCTACCTGGCCCATCTCCTCCCGGCCACACCTGCCTGCCCGCTCAAACAGCTGTACCTACAGCAGTTTGGTCGCTATCAGAGGCCCAGTTGTTCGCTCGAAGTGGCGCGGGGCTGATGCCTTGTTTGTGCCGCCTTGTTTGTGTGCCGCTGACATCTGACATTTGGTATGTCATACGTACCCAGCACAGACTGCTGCCCAGCTCGGCAGGTACCCAGCACAGACTGCTGCCCAGCTCGGCAGGTACCCAGCACAGACTGCTGCGCAGCCGGCAGGTACCCAGCACAGACTGCTGCGCAGCTCGGCAGGTACCCAGCACAGACTGCTGCGCAGCCCGGCAGGTATCCAGCACAGACTGCTGCGCAGCTCGGCAGGTACCCAGCACAGACTGCTGCGCAGCCCGGCAGGTAACCCCAGCCAGACTGCTGCCGCAGCCTCGCAGGTATCGCACAGACTGCTGCCCAGCTCGCAGGTACCCAGCAACAGACTGCTGCGCAGCCCGCAGGTACCAGCACGGACTGCTGCGCACTCGGCAGGTAAACCACACAGACTGCTGCGCAGCCCGGGCAGGTATCCAGGCAACAGACTCGCTGCGCAGCTCGGCAGGTACACAGCACAGACTTGCGGCGGCAGCCGGCAGTACCCAGCACAGACTGCTGCCCAGCCGGCGGTACCCACACAGACTGACTGCTGCCAGCCCGGCAGGTACCCAGCACAGCTGCTGCGCAGCTCGGCAGGTTTACCGCAGCACAGACTGCTTGCCCACTCGGCAGGTATCAGCACAGACTGCGCCCAGCTCGGCAGGTACCGCAGCACAGACTGCTGCGCAGCCCGGCAGGTAGCCCAGCCATGACTGCTGCGGCAGCATTCGTGCAGGTACCAGCACAGGACTGCTGCGCGCAGCCCGGCAGGTATCCAGCCACGACTGCTGCGCAAAGCTCCGGCAGGTCCACGGCTCGCAGACTGGGCTGCGCAGCCCGAAGCAAGGTACGCAGCACAGACTGGCCTGCCACTCCGGCCTAGGGTACCCTGTACAAGGCACAGACTGACTGCTGCAGCAGCCGCGGCAGTAAACCGACACACAGACTGCTGCGGCAGCTCCTCGGCAGGTACCCACACGAGACTGCTGCGCAAGCCCTGGCAAGGGTGATCACATTTGGCTACAGACGCTGCGAGCCCGGCAGGTACCCAGCACAGACTGCTGCGCCAGGCGTCGGGCAGGTACCGCAAGCAGCAGACTGCATGGCACTCGGTCAAGGTACCTCAGCAACAGTGACCTGCTGCGCGCTCGCAGGTAATCGCTCGTACAGACTGCTGCGAGCCCGGCAGGTACACAGCAAGACTGGCTGCCCAGCTGGAGGTACGCACAACAGACTGCCTGGCGCAGGGCCCGGCAGGTACCCAGCACAGACTGCTGCGCAGCTCGGCAGGTACCCAGCACAGACTGCTTGCGCAACGCCCGGCAGGTATCCAGGCACAGACTGCTGCGCAGCTCGGCAGTACCCAGCACAGACTGCTGGCGCAAGCCCGTAGGGTACCCAAGCACAGACTGACTGCTGCGCAGCCCGCAGGTACCCAGCACAGACTGCTGCGCAGCTCGGCAGGTACCAGCACAGACTGCTGCGCAGCTTGGCAGGGGTACCCACACAGACTGCTGCGCCAGCCCGGCCAAGGTAACCAGCACAGACGCTGCGGCGCCCGGCAGGTACCCAGCACAGACTGCTGCCCAGCTCGGCAGGTACCCAGCACAGACTGCTGCGCAGCCCGGCAGTACCACAGCACAGACCTGCTGCGCAGCTCGGGCGGTACCAGCACAGACTGCCTGGCGCAGCCCGGCAGGTATCCAGCACAGACTGCTGGCGCAGCTCGGCGGTACCCAACACAGACTGCTGCGCAGCCCGGCAGGTACCCAGCACAGACTGCTGCGCAGCCCGGCAGGTACCCAGCACAGACTGCTGCGCAACTCGGCAGGCTCTTCCAGAAGCGTTGATACTGATGGACAATACATACCTTTGAAATATGGAGTAAATTAAAATTAATATCAAATGCTACCTATTTCATTTATTATTTTCTCTTCGTAGCTTCAATATTCATAATATTGGTCCTTTCTCCGTTAAAATGTACTTTACTTACGCTTCTGGACTCTGGTATGCAATGGCAAGCGCCCGATCGAAAGAAAGCAGCTCCATTGATGCGTATTGCTCAATGCCTGGTTAGTGGCTCAGCAGATCGGTGCTCCTGCCGCAACATAACGAGAACCTGTGAACGAATGTGTCTGTCTCGGCACCGCATTGTCACGCAGCGTTTCCGTCTCCGGTGTGCTGTGTGGTCCGACCTGCTGACCGCTGCTGACCGCCGCTGACCGCCGCTGACCGCTGCTGACCGCTGCTGACCGCTGCTGACCGCTGTTGACCGCTGCTGACCGCTGCTGACCGCCGCTGACCGCCGCTGACCGCCGCTGACCGCTGCTGACCGCCGCTGACCGCCGCTGACCGCCGCTGACCGCCGCTGACCGCCGCTGACCGCCGCTGACCGCCGCTGACCGCCGTGACCGCCGCTGACGGCGCTGACGCGCCGCTGACCGCCGTGACCGCCGCTGACCGCCGCTGACCGCCGCTGACCGCCGCTGACCCGCCGCTGACCGCCGCTGACCGCCGCTGACCGCCGCTGACCGCCGCTGAACCGCCGCTGACCGCCGCTGACCGCCGCTGACCGCGCTGTAATACCGCGCTGACCGCCGCTGGACCGCCGCTGACCGCCGCTGACCGCCGTGACCGCCGCTGACCGCCGACTGACACGCCGCTGACCGCCGCTGACCGCCCGCGTGACCGCCGCTGACCCGCCGTGCTGACCGCCCGCTGACCGCCGCTGATCCCGCCGCCTGACCGCCGCTGACCGCGCTGAGCCGCCGCTTGACCGCCGCTGACCGCCGCTGACCGCCGCTGACCGCCGCTGACCGCCGCTGACCGCCGCTGACCGCTGCTGACCGCCGCTGACCGCCGCTGACCGCCGCTGACCCGGGCGGGTCGGGCCGCCACGGCTCGGGTCAGCGCTTCTGCTGCGGCTGCGTGTCGGTAGCTGGCTGACTGCCGCCGGCCTGCTGAGTCCCTCTCACGCCGTCTGTCTCTAGGCGGTGTTGCATGGCGTGACCCCAGGCAACTCGTGACGCCATGGCGTGACCTCAAGAAACTCGTGTGACGTGACTGAGAATATATCGCACGTGTTGGTGTTTTGTGGCACGAGCGCCAGCGCAATGAATGTTCCTTGGACTGAATGACTTGTGAAGTGGAAACTGGAGCTCACTCAGGCATCAAAGACGCGGCGCGCTGCGTTTGCCTTTTCCCGGGGCCGGCGCCTCACAGGTCAGGCGGCTATGGTCTGAAGGGTGACCCATCTCGTCTGAAAATAGCAAGTTTTCTATCATGAGCTGATTGATCAACTGGGAAGGACTTCGCCTTGGCAGAATAAAGATGTCGTGACTGACTTGAGAAAAGACACAAAGCTTCATCGGCCATGAACCTAGTTTTTCATCTGCTCCGGAACTCTCTGCACCGCGAAGCAGGCAGTGCCTTTATACAGTTGATTTGCTTGGGTCCATGCTGATTTCACTTTGGTACGTAAAAACAATTCACGTCAGCTCTTGTGATCATGGGTTTGTACTTTATGTGAGTAGTAAGAACTTTGAGTAGCGTGTCGTTTTGAAACAGGAGAGATTTCTAGATTGCTTCGCTCGTTTTAATGAGTATGGCTGGTGAGCTTTTGAGCTTTGAGAAGCTGAGCGGCGTTGTTTAACTGATCTTGTGTCGGTGTTACAATGCAATGCGTGACTCAGGAGAACATATATCTAAAAAGCTAATTAAGACAGACGCCAAGTAGGCCCTTAAGGTCGCGCTGTGCTTTGTTGCAATGGGCGCAGGTGACTCGTCATTAATTCCCTTCCAAATCAGTGGTCTCTGCGAACCAAACTGAGTGAGGAAGGAACTACTGCCTGTCCTTCCCTGACACATATTACCGTCTCAGACTTGAATTAAGTGAAGGTTCGACTAGTAGCGTTTGTTTGTCAGTTTTTGGTTGTTGCGATTATCAGTTATAAGTTGATTTATGCTGCACTTTAACAAAGCGAGGGTTCTGCATTGTTAGAAAAGAAAGGTAAACTAACATTATAGGTATCTGAATATTGCTAATGCAGATCTAAATATCGTCGACAGGTCATGGCTATTTTAAAGATGGCCTAGATCGGCCTGCTTGGATCCTCTGAACGACATAATAAAAGGGTACAGGAATCGTGCAACTTCACAACACGTCATCTTTAGAAATTACAATAGTCTACCACCAGAATTAACTGTACTGAGTATCTGTTTTTTTATACTCGTAACTTTCGAACTTTGTTAACAATTGTGGGGGATACGTATCACGTTTTTCGTGTTTTAATTATTTTCAGCACTCATAGGATCAGTCGTGGTAAGATCTTATCACCGCTTCCTAGACGATTCTTGAGTGGGTGCAATTTACTCTCTGAGCTTTTGGCGGGGTTTGCCGGCTGGCGGATCGGCGGCCGCCGCCATTGTGTACCTTTTCCTGGCCGCTTTCGACGCCACACTGACAGTGTTAGGTAGCTTGTATTATCGAGCTGCTCGGGTGTGTTGGGCACAGATCGCATGTGATTTGATGTTCGTTACTATGTAAGGTTAGAGAAACGACATGTGTGCCAATGGTCTCATGCCGCCTTAGCTACAGAGTGTAGATCGGGTTGTAAGTAGCATCAATGTGACACTTATCGTGTGTCCTTTTTTAGCACATAGCGCCGGAGTATCTCAGAATCCTGGGCCAGCATATTTAACCCGCATGCGCGAGAGTTCGTGCCTGGCCGGCAAAAGTACAGATTGTGGGCAAGGACGGTTCACTCCTCCATGTGCTATTCCGTCATTTGTTTGTTTGAGACCTTCAGGTTAATGTTTTATACCATAAGTTCGCTATTGACTTCTAGTAAGTTCATCATAGGTTCGTGCTAAGCTAAGCTGGACATGTATTTCAACGCTTTGGTGTAAGCCCTGCCCAGCTAGATATCTGAGCACATAAAAGATACATTTTGGCGGGAAAGCGCTGTGTATAGAAACCGGTTCTCAATCATGAGTTTTCTGAAAATGTTTATAGGGCTTATTTCAAGTGATACAACAGTAATATTATTCTCACGTGTGCTTCCGAGATGTTGAGCATGTGTGGAGTGTTTGCACCTGCAACTGGTGATTAGGCCGCCTCCGGGCGCAAAAGTGTTGGATTCGATGTGTGGAGTTCCATTTCTAAACTTGAGTAATTTACGCACTAGACAGAGGGTGTAACGAAAATTCTCTGGGTTCGGGAACAGTACAATTTGTTCTAGTCACCTCGCGCTCGTATTTCGGAAAAGACGTTTCGGTTTATGGCATTGTCGATGTGTTACTGGCTATGCCCAGGTGTTGTTGCGCAGGTGGTGGTCAGGACCATCATGTGGACAGGCTATCATTGTAGGGTAGGGTCCTGCTGGGTGAGCTGTGCCGGGCCAGTTTCCGAAGTCGATTGGTGACGTTTCTCCGCCGCCGATCATGAATGACTCTCTTTGTGTCACGCGGAGGTGGCGAGCGGTCGTGCTGACGGCCCGGGGGCTGTGGGTCTGCAGGACACAAACACGCTTCGAGCCTTCGATCACGTAGGGTGCCATCCATTTAAGCCTTTACAAGCACACGAATGCAAGCTGATTCCTTCTCTGCTAGTATTCTTGCTTTACCTCTATGTTCTGCCAGGGCTCCAAGGAGATCCTGTGTCCTTGGCGGTATCGCTTAGCTTGTGCGTCTGGATACGTTGGTTGCAAAAGAAAAGCGAGCTTTGACATTCTTGTTGGTCCACCAATTAGTAATGCCCAAATGGTTATCCAGTAAAACACAGATAAGTGAGACATCGTGGCGTTTGGGAACCCGTCCGTACATAGAGAAGGCTCAGTGGTCTAAACCGCGAAAGGTCAGATCGCCCGGGCAGTGTAGGCCGGAGGCGCAGGCACGGATTCATCAAATTTCCCCGCTCCTACCTCCACACAGGGACGAGTGCGAGCGGAAACTGCGCAAAAATAGATGTCCGGATAATTTTGTTACTCCCTGTAGGCGTTGCATGGAAAGAATCGGCTTTAGAATACCTCTGTCCCTTCCACATCGTGGCTTGGCAGTCGCGCACAGATGGTTGTGATCTGAGTATTTTAGGGCAGAACCATGGCAAGATTTGCTTTTTTCATAGTATCTGGGGGGTATAATACTACAATTATTTATAAACGTGTTCAGCGGAGCTTTATTATAGTGATATGAGGTTATTCCATCTCACTCCAGCCGTAATTTACATATGGCACGCTTGTTAAAATGTTGCAAACCGTTAACGTTGCCAGTCAGTTATTTCACTGTTCAAGTATTACGTGTTGGTATTGTTATGTAAGGTACACTTTGAATTCTTTCGCATTGTTAAGTTCAGTTTATTTAACTCCATCGGATAAGGTGCTAATCCTGTAGTTTGTTATATGGATTCTGTTTCATTGGATCGTTACGTTATTCCACGGCAAGGTGTAGGTATTGTTTCATTGGATCGATATTCAACGGAAAGGTGTAGGTATTGTTTCAGAGTACCGTGATCGTGAGCACAGACACGGCAGCTGAATATCTCCGGACCCCCAGGTAATCTTTTTATGGCTGGACGAGTCAGCGATATATTATAACGCCTCGATTATCGCCACTTTTATCAACTATTTACACTAGGCGATGGGATGCCGGACGGCGTTGCACCGGGCAATTATATACCATAAATGTTACCGGGCAAATATATGACACCTTGCTTATGTATTTGTGTTATTTAAGTGGGCGGTAGTTTAATGCATAATTCACTTGAAAAAACAAAACTCGGCTTCCAATAACTATGCCAGTCACGTCCAAAAGTATTTACACACGGGTTTTCATATGTCTTATATAGTCAAATCGTCTTTACTAAACTATACTGACATAACTGGGAGAATGGCACCCCATTGATTACAAATGCGTGGTTCAAGTCTTGTTCCATCTAAGTTGCCGAAAAACGCGGCTTCCAACTTGTTGAACTTCCCCCCGAAACAACAAGATCAAGGATTATGCTGGAGCATTGATTGTCACCAATGCGTTAATGGAAGCATAATACCCGATACCTTCAACCTCTGGAAAAACCATTTTTATTAAATATTTCGCCTTTGCTTCATTAGCAGAAAAGCATTCTTTCGAGTTTCTCCGGATGAGTTTATCACATTCTCAATAAGCATGGTCTTTGCTCTTGGAATCCAGGCAGGAGGCCTCCGAAGACAACTCTCCGCCCATTAGGGGTGGGGTCTCTGAGTTACACTTTTCGTTCTTCTATGTGGTTGTTTGGTTTATGGTCAGGTCAGAAATAATATCCCTTCCCCATCATTTTTTTTCCTTCGGAGGTATTCCATATTATTCTAAACCTACCGAAAAACAGGAAAAGAAGGGTAAGAACGCGAAAAAAAAAACGTTATCGACAAAGCTCTCAAACAAATGTACACTTCTAGAGAATGCTGGAGATATTAATTTTTAGCTATAAGTTTAATATTGAGGTCGCTACAGGTATTGTAACATAAGGTCATAATCTTCACTAGTTTTTCTCACAACTCCATATGACTTTTGGGCAAACAAACGCCTAGTATGTACTAAGTTGTAAACCTATGATAGCATCAGGAACAAAAAATCGTGAAATAGCAATCGATTAATCTCATTATTAGGACGTGCCTTTTGCCTAGGATATTGGGTGCAATACTCAAAATTGAGGGACTTTCAAACCTATAATACGATATAAAGCACATGAAGCTAACCATGAAGTGATCATCGAATTAGGATAAAAAATGGACGGCCACTTATTTTTTTTGTAGATTATTCTGTAAATTTTTATAAACACCGAATAACTTTTTAATACGAATTAGAAACGAATCACGTAGCGATAATTTTAAACACCATAACTTGTTTGTCCATCCGTTAGCCGCTTTGAAACAGAATACGATGTTTGCGCTGGTTAAACGTTCACTTTCAAAATTTGAACCTCAAAGGTCGCAAGGTCATTTGGTGACCAATCATGATAATAGAGTCATGGTAAATAATATAATTGACACATTTGGTGTCCCAACCTTCCTGTCATTATTCGATTTCTTAGAAATTCGTTATTTGGGTTTTGTATCCATAACCAAGGATTTTCGATTCCATAACGGTCAAACGGTTTTCCATTTGCCCTTTATTATGTAGATGACATATGAGATGGGTTAACATTTACGATGCCACCTATGCTGCGAAATGATTTATTGAAATGCTGCGCAACACAGTCTATGCTATGATATAATACGGTGATTATACTTGTTTGCATAACGATACATTACATTTTGTACCTCGACATATTTGCGACATAGGTGGTGAATATGTATGATTTTTTAAAATATAATGCCACGTTTTTTTTAATTTGCGTTGTGGTTGGGGTGGCCACTAATGTAATGCTAGCTGCACTTTTCTATAAACATGTAATATAATCGTAGAGTATCGTTTCGTATTATATCGCATAATGTGCTTCATAAATGATGGCAGACGTGTGCAGTAAAATTTAGTATGGGGACAGGAGGATCAGGGGCCATGAATACAACAAGCCAGTGCTTTGCGACAATGGACTAGTTGCAGGTTACCTAACCCCCTGTTTTTATGTATTTGATTGGACGCCAATTAATTTAAATATTTTATAGATAGTCAATTTAATATAAATTCCCCTGAATTATCAGGATTTTAAATAATTTTAAAGTATTTTAGCGTAATTTACCAATTCCTGCTCTCTTGATTAGGTCCAAGTTGACGACCGTCGGGCAATTATAGCTAATAGTTCAGGCGCAAATGAATACCCTGAGGTTATTTTAGCAGTTTCGGTTGACACACTTTAATTTTTGTAATAATAAGAGGTTCAACCGCAAAATTACAGGAATTATGGTTAATCGCGGTGGAAATCAACAGCACGTGATATGGCGGATTAATCCGATGTCGCTCATTTGAAATCATGCAACTTAACTGAAACAAACACAAAACTAAAATTGTGGAGTTCTACCTTGTGACCAAATCAATAATCTTAACGGCAGCTCAAAGGCATTTTAACGGATTGCTACAGCCCAACGGATCCTAAGGATGATCTAGATCTCTTTCCACACAAGCTCTGGATCCGACAGACACTATTTCAAGACAGCATTGAGGGCACGGTCGCATTTTGCAAGTAGTTTTTGTGGCAGTGTTTCAGTGAGGGCAGCATCTGGATTTGAGCCCACTTAACAGCTTCCTGTGGAGATAACTAAACGAGGTAATAGGTGTTTTAAGAAGAATCTCCAGACCAGTAAAGCAACTTAAGACAGCCCGTGGAAAGTCGCGGCACCAATCCTTCCCCGGCAGGTAGCCGTAAGCAGTTGGTGAGTTGAGGTGGGCAGGGCAGAGCTGTGCCTCAGCCAGAAAACGGACCTAATCTCGAATTTAATGTTCTCCTAGAGGATATTAAGATGACGCTCCGTGTTGTGAACAAAATACACAGCATAAATCTCCAGATTTCTGAGTGGTTTGGCTCGTGAAACAGTAAGTTATAAGAATGAACGTTTAACCATTTATATTTGCACACGGAAATTTTTCGGAAATACCATGCTTTTCCATATGGATTGCGCAATATTATTGCTAAAATGACTCACTTCATTCAAGTGCTTTATAATAGATAAACTTTTACATGCAAATATTCTCTCTGAATATTGCTCTGTATGCAAAATGATGTGTATCACGTTGATCAGCACATTTTTATTATTATTTTGCATATATTCGCCAAACAACCTGCAACTAGTCCATTTAGCGCTGCATAAACAAAATCGGATGCGTATATATTTTGTCATGAGCCCTGGATTGAAGCTCAAGCTCTGAGCTTCTCTCTTTTTCTGCTGCCATTTGTTTTCGCTAAAATATTTTATTTTGATTGGTGCAGCAAATGTTTAATGACAAGTGTCTTCAAGGCGAGAAGAGCCCAGATCTGCAAAGAATATTGCATGAGGGGCAGGGATGCATCCAGGGGGCTGCTATGGGGGCTAAAGCGCCTCCCGTCGCGGCTTAGAGGGGCACATCGTGGGTCTGAAAGGGGCCCATTGTGGACTTAGAAAGGGCCCATTTCAGGCTTGATAAAACCAAGTTTAGCCTAGACCTAAACAAATTAAAGTATATCTATTTTGGGGGGCATCAGCCAATGTTAAGACGGCCAACTTTGGTTAGCCCACCCTCAGTCACAAAATCCTGGCTGCGCCCCTAAAATGAAGGGTTTGAATTTCGATTTAGACAAGATCAAAGTTGCACTCCCCCCCTCCCCTACACTTTTTGTGACGTGTTTCGATAGCCATTTGATAATAATTAGTTTCACTGACAAAATGAACAAGTTGAACGACTGGCCGATCATGTTTTGCGCTGGAAATGCTTTTGAAAGTGCATTTGAAAGGTGTTGCTGAAATTCTCAATTTTTTGAAGATCTGGTTCTAGAAAGAGCTACCTTTTTTAAGGGAATGTTTCGCCTTTCTAAAAGTTGCAAAATATACGCTAGTTGTATTAGTAAACAATATGAAGAAAGTGCTGCTGAAAAAGATGGTATCTTGGTGTTATTTGTTTCTCGAGAAGTCACTTAACTTTACTTCTTAATTGGTGACGATAACGTCATTATTGAGATCATCTTTCCAATCAATCTTCTTTAATCTTTTAAGACAATTCTGGCGGCTTGAATACAACAAGTCAGTATTTTGTTATCGCAATCGCAGCAGGTATCACAGTCAAGGTTCGTGAAATGCAAGTAGTTTTTCTCCCGGGACTATAATCTTGAAGTGCAGGGCCTCGGCTAACAGTTAACTGGGGGCAAATGCCCCTGCAGTGACCTCTAGCTGGCCCCTCAGTGACCAAATTCTGGCCCCACAGTGGGAGTATTCTTACATCTGTTATTTGACTTGGAAAACTGAAAACTCATTTTATGGATGTGTTCCGAAATTATATGTTATGATGTTACGAATAAAATACAATACAAAATGCGAATGTACTACCTATAAGATAGACTTAAGCATCACCGGAGCATGCTTTTAATTCAAAAAGCCACACAAATTACTCTGGCCTATTTTTTAACTTGGCAGCAATTTGGAAGCTGGTGGTTGCGACAAACTTGGATATGTAATTGCATTAAAGGGAATGTTTCACTTCTCTGAAAGTTGTCCAATGTACGCCGCTTGTGGTGCAAAATATAAAGTAATTGCTGCCGAACACGATTCCTGACATTTTTTTCTCAACAACAGTGCTCAATCAATGAAAAACTAAGTTTTAGTTTTGGGCTGATTGAACGTACATAGAAGGAATTTGGAAATAGAAAGAACTTCACGTGCAATATGTATGGCTAATGTATAGCCAAATGTAAAACAAGTCTACTTTCATCAACATTTGATAAAGATAGATGACGATATCGGCTTTAAGAGGCGATACTAATACACTAGGGCCTTATTTTGTGCAGATGTCAAAACCAAACTCAAATTACTATCGATGGACCTCTGTGGGTTTTTTAACTTCGTACACACTAATTCAATGCAAATCCAGCCAAAATGGCCATCTTCAACTCAAATCTAATGTTTTTAATGTGACATTCCTTAACTTAATAGGAGGCGGATGTTTTAAGTTCAATGTCATCTGCCAACCCCCTACCGTGCGAGTTGGATGCCACCTCTCGGTTTTTGGGAGTAACTCACGCATTAGTACCATACTTGTGAACAACTAAAAATGTGAAACTTCTGCTCTGCTATGAAGTTCTGTTGCCTGAAGGGCATGGTGGGTCCGTGAGTGACTGAAGTGAGTGTGAGTGAAGAATGTACTAATTTGCGTTTTAGCGTATCCGGTGCAAAACAACCCACGTGTTTACCGAGGGAAAAAAGGTTAGATCTGCGGCAGCTGATTATTTGATTGTCAATGTGTTATAGTTTGATAATGGCCTGTGGCCGAAAATTCACCAAATATATTTTAGATTCATTATTTTACTTTCTATCGAGGAAAAGGTCATTTGAAATACTGTACCTATAATGATGCTACGTTTACGTTCAGACCAGATTTCCGCGCCACCTGCTTCACTTTACATAAAACGGTTTCATCCACATAAGGCAACAACAGGACACCAGTAGCTTCACGATCCGGCCGGCCCGCACCCCCGCTCCCCAACCTCTCGCACCCGCCTCACGCTCCAGCTCCACCCCTCCTTCCCTCCCCGCCCCCGTGGCCCCCTTGTCACCTCTTCACTGTCTCTGAACTTTCTCAGAATAGTGCCGATAGCCATTCTAGAAACAGATCTCCACATCGTTACTTAGGCTTCTCTCCTTTGCGTCTTCGTCTGTCGACAGCCTAATTGCTCTCCTGTATTGAGACCCAAGTCAGATTGTATTCTGACTTAGGTGGACTTTGTGTACTTTAAACGACTTTGTCGACTTTAAACGACTTTGTCAAATACCTAAACGGGATTGACGACAAAATTCAGTTTACTTGTGAAATGTCTGGGGAGGGCGAAGGTTTCGGTGTCAATGCTGGATACTCTGATCACTTTGAAACAGCAAAGAGATATTGCTCATGGTCAGTCTGAACTTTACGTCAAACCTAACAAGCAGGAATAATTGCACTTATCCGTTTCAGCTACCCCAAGCACACTAAGCTGAACACCTTAGGTCCTCAATTACAGGAAGCAATTAGGCTGTCGACAGGACGAAAAGACGCAAAGGAGAGGAAGGCCTAAGTAAGATGTGGATCTGGTTTCTAGAAATGGCTATCGGCCACATATTCTGAGAAGTGTTCAGAGGACAGGTGAAGAGGTCGACAGGGGCCACGGGGGCGGGTGAGGGGAGGAGGGTGGAGCTTTGAGCGTGAGGGCGGGTGCGGAGTGGGAGCGGGGTGCGGGCCGGCCGGATCGTGAAGCTACTGGTGTCCTTTTGTTGCCTTATGTGGATGAAACTCTTTTATGTAAAGTGAAGCAGGTGGCGCGGAAATCTGGTCTGAACCTAAACGTAGCCTCGTACACACCAGATACGCTAAAACGCAAATTAGTACATTCTCCACTCACGGACCCACCATGCCCTTCAGGCAACAGGACATGCAACACTTGTAAAATGATCAAAACAAGTAAATGTACAGATAAGATGTCGTTTATGAGCTTACTTGCAGGCTGTTGGGGCTACATATATTGGGGAATCGAAAAGACCTCTACGCCTACGGTACAATGAACACTTGAGGTGCGCGGTAAATGAGACCAAGCTTACTCCGATAGGGGGATCATTTTGAGTCATGTCACAAATAAATCCCTAAGGCAGACAAACTTGCTGATCCTTCTTTGGAAGTTAAAGTTTTGATGAAAACGAAGGACCACCCAGATATAAAGTTGTTGAATCTCTGTGTATCGGAAAAAAAACGCGCTTGAACGACAATTTGTCATCGTGGCGCATTATCACAGGATAGGATCGCCTTCTTTTGTATGATGTATTGAGAGATAAAAAAATCGTCGCTAGTTACGTATTTATATATCCAGGTACTTACTCAGATCGGTACCTATATGTCATCGTGGCGTGTCCTATTAGGAGTGGAGGGTGATTTCGTGTGCCCTTTTGTATTGTTCTTAATTTATTTAGGTATTTGCTAAGAGCAATAATTCCATTAATGAACTGTGCGATCTTAGGAGTGTATTTTTGTTTAATCTGCAAATTGTTCGTCTTATTCCTTTCATAAAGTGTGCGATCTTATGATGATAATGATGATTGGGGTTTAAGGGCGGGCCGGCAACTAAGGTCACATGCCGACCATGTGCGATCTTAGAAGTGTGCTTTTTATTAATCTGCAAATTGTTCGTTTATATTTATTTATTATTTATTTATTTACTAGAAGGCCTAAATTTATATAGCCATAAATTGATATAACATTTATATTTACATAGCCGAATATTTATAAAGCCATATATATTTGTATGGCCTTCATCTACCCATATTTCTACCCCTGCCTCTACCCATATATTTACCCTCTCCTATCCCGTGCCTTGTTCCCGTTTCATTCACGTTTTTATCCCATTCCGTTCACATTCTCTAAACACTTGTGCTGTTTAAATGGCCATTATCTGTCTTACGGTTTTAGCGAAATTCACCGAGGGAGGTGCGACGTTTTACGGAAATGCGTTTCTTACGTGCGAGCGCGAAGCGCGAAGCGAGTCCTCATTAAATACCGGATTTTTTATTCTCACATATAAGCGGCCGACCCGACCCGGCCCGGCCAGACCGCGACGCTGGTCAGAAGCTTATATCTTTTGAAACCCGCATCCGATTTGACAAGCGGGGTTTTTCCCATCTGATAGCCTCATGCAATGACATTATGATGTTTATTGTTTTTTCTCACGTGAGGGTCATGCTGGAGCGCGCTGAAACACGTGCCGCGTCAGTGGTGTCAGAAACTATTATTTCCTGCTATAGCTGAGGAAACGCTGGACCAATTAAGTAATTTGGCTGTGTGGTTTTGAGGACCACACCATTGGCAATGTTGCAAGGTCAAACTCTGGGTTCACGTTGCACTGTTCGCAGCGGCTGCACCCCTGTATCCGTCCACGAAAACCTACAAAAACATTCGTCTTGTAATTACCGGACCTACTTATCACGGCAACCAAAAGTCGCAATGCACGGATCACAAACACAGGTGTGGTAGAGGCAATAACGATCCGCCGGCGTATGCACTATGTGTCGATCAGCGGCGCGTGGTACGTGCAAAGTCACTGGCTATACAAGCACAAATTCATGGCTTATGACGTCTTCACAATTTAAATCAGTTCTCTCAGCACCTATGGGACGTGAAGCGATGAAACAAACACCGAAGTGTAGACCAATGTACAGTCTCTAAAATGCATGCAAAAATTTAGGCTTTAATACAGTATTTCACTGTCAATATCCGCCTGTAATATTTGCATTGCCGAATTTATAATATTTCCTTCATTACACCGCCTTAGCGTCGAAACCAAAGGGTGCTAAGCGATAAAAATGATGCAGCTGTAAAGCACAATCAAATCCATCTAATACCCACCCAAAATGCATTTTTGCCTTCAAATATGAAGCTTATAATTGCAAATTAAAAATAACGCTGCAAAACCTATTTAGTTCAAAGTACCGATTTAGTTCGAATCTATTTGCGACGGCAAAACAACACATAGCAAAAATAATTCAAAAGCATGCTTTGCACAAAACGAACCTTCGTTGGGCGGGTGATAAATTGACGCGGTCGCGGATTTATTCCGGCTCGCTCGTCCTTCGCCGTTTAAGGCGTCTTACTGGTTATTGAAGCAGTGTTGAAGTCTTGGACAGTGTTGGTCATGACATTTTATTCGACGACAATATTTAGTAATGTTAGCGTCTGCAGCCATTTACGTTTGTCTTTATCGTAAGTTACCTATTAGCCAGAAAATACATATTCGGTGTCCTGAAGATATTAGTCAGCAAGAACGGCGCTATCCGGCTGTATAAATTTGACCGTTAAAGTCCTATCCTCGCTGTTGGGTGTTACGGTAGTGATGAGGGATTAAAGTTGTCCGAAAACAATACGAATTTACACAACCTTGAGGCCCAATATTAGTCGCCACAGCTTTGTTAACACACATAATTTGAAGACGGTACATGCACCTGTAAAAGTGGCGGTTGGTTTCAGCCTCTTATGTCCAACAGTTTTCGAGCACCGAAATAAATCCTTAAAGATGCAAATTTTATCATAAAAAGCGTCCACAACTTTGCAGCGTTGGTAGCGCTCCGTTCTGACACGGCTTAACTATACGCCAGGGCTAATCTGTTCTCTACGAACCTTTTTTGCTGCATTTTCGCCTGCGGACCCTCGACTTCCAGAAAAGCTATCGCCCGGGACCACGCCGCTAATTTTACTGCTATGTCTTAGATTGACCGTTTCCAATTATGTTAAATCCTATGGCACCACTTGTGCGTGTTGAACTTGCGGCCGACCCTTTTGTCGATTTCGGCACCAAGTTCTGATACAGATGGGTGTGCGCCCCCTGTCGTGGACCTGTGTGCCAAAATTTCGTGCACCCAAGAAGCAAGCCGTTTTCGAGCTTATTCGCGTATTTGTGGATGACAGAGGCATGGACGGACGGACGGACGGACGGACGGACGGACGGACGGACGGACGGACGGACGGACGTTACTTAATTAATAAAGTAGATATATGGGGTAGGTTTTCAGCGGGGCTTGGTAGAGGATGTTTTCTCTGATTTTCACGAGCTGTATAAAATGTCTATTCTTGAGTCGTGTGTGGAAATGATGTTCAATTTCGGTTTGAATACATCTGAAGAAGGGCTGTGCCCGAATACAAATGTAAAACAAATATATTTTTCCCTTTGGTACATTCAAGGAGAAGGTCGATTGAAAAAACGTTTAAAATATATTAATGCTCCTTGCACAATCACTACGATACAATACACAAGCACTACACAAGCACTACAAAATACATGTTTTTATACCAGTTTTGTCTCAGAAATACATTGATGTCATTCATTTATTATATATATATATATATATATATATATATATATATATATATATATATATATATATATATATTTATATATATATATAACTGGTAAAAAATCGTACTACTTAAAAAAATATGTAATGAGGTACTAATACTTATGGAGCCATCAGTCAGTCAAAATGAATATATTACGTTTTAAGTTTGGTTGGTTATTGTCCATACTGTTTCTCAATTTCCATACATTTATTTGAACGTTTTCTGTTGCAGACATTAGCTAAAAATGTTGATTTTGAGGATGCTTTTCCATTTTTTTTTAAATAATTTTTTGGGGTTAAAAACGAANGCTGTGAAGAAAGCAGTAATGATCTGTGATACACCGCAGCTGGCCTATCTGGCTGAGCTGAGATGAGTAGCGCATTACGCAAACATTTGCCATTGAGCTTCAGCGCTCAATGTGATTTAATTGTGCACTTTTTCAAGAGGTAATAACATCCTGGATAGGCATATGGAAACACGCAAGAGATTACAAGTGTGATGCAAATTGTCTCTTGTTCCCCAATGATTTCTTGAAAAATATTGAAATCAATATATGTGATCGAAACGAATCATTAACATATCCGTGTTATATCACGCTCATATCATGCATGTTTTCGGCAGGGTCTAAAAAACAACCAGATTAGCAGACTGGTCCAGACCAGATTAGCAGCAGCAAAGAACCCATGCTCCTAAACTACAGCACCGATATGGCTGATTTTTTTCACCATTCTATTCAAAATAGTCTGATACTAGCCATTTTCACGATGGCTTATTTTGCGCGAAATGTTTTAAAACATTTTAAAAGTTTTAAAATGTTTTAGGTAGTAAAGCCGGTCTTCCACGATGGAATAATTTGCGAAACAAAATGTTTTAACCCTCGCCTATGGGGACGCGTAGGCGGAGGGTTAAAACATTTTCTCGCAAATTAGTTCCATCGTGAAGACGGCTACTACTAAAACATTTTAAAATATTTTAAAATGTTTTAAAAATTTCGCGCAAAATAAGCAATCGTGAAAACGGCTACTGTGTCATTTGCAGTTTTATACAGTTTGGTCCACTCTACGTGTACCAAATTGGACCAGAACCAACAACAAAACGTTGCAGACGTGCCAATGCTCCGAAATTGTTGAACCGGTCTTTGCGATTTATGCACTAATAGATCCGGCGTGATCGTAACAATTATTTGAGGAGCCTTGCTAAGTTGGGTCAGCTCATTGCCGTCTTGAAATTGAAAATAACCTAAATAAATACATATTTGATTTATGACAATTGTATTATTGATAAACATTATTGCAGTGAGCTAAACTTTTAGACGATAAAGTGCAATTATATGAATTGATTTTGTCGGGAAATTTATTAGGAAGGTTGGATGGAAATTTATTGGCCAATCTTTTCATGGCAGTCCCAATACGTCACAATTATAAGCCAATGAGTGCTTCCGAAAACTGTGCTTTTGACGTCACTTCAACTTTTGTTTGTCAAAACAATTAATTTATTTACTCTTCAACAGACCTGACTTTGTTTTCTAAACAAAACAATTTATACCTACACCAGTATCACCCATCAAAGTTAATAAACAATGTCGAAACAGCAAAGAACCCAATACGTCATACAATAGCAAGTACAGGGAGATGAAGAAACATTGGCATTGTTCAAGGCAGTATATATGATAAGCGCCTATGGAAGTTTTGTCCACAATTATATTTAATTTAATGTGCTACAACTCTCACAGTGTTTAATTCATTACATCAATGTCTTATACCTACAAATTGTTCCACATTAGAGTGGACCAATCGGTATAAAACCCTTAACGGCACCGTTTTGGACCACACCTGATCAAATAATGAAAAAAATTATCCAGATCGGTTGCCTGCCGATCTGGTTGATTGCCGCGGCAGTTTTTATCTGTGAAATGCAACCCTTCGTTTTGAAGCATGGTTCGTCTGCAGTGTTTTGGGTGGTTTTGGTCCAATATCCACTAATAGAGTGAACTAAGAAGTATCAAACTTAAAACAGCACCGTTTGGGACCACACTTGATTGAATGGTGAAGAAATCGCCCAGATCGGTTCCATTGTTTTGAAGCATAGGTTCGTCGGCAGTGGTTTTGGTGGTTTGGGTCCAATTTGGACCACTTAAAGTAAACTAATCTGTATAAAATCATTTGCAGCACTGTTTTGAAGCACACCGGATCGAATGGTAAAGAAACAAACCAGATCAGTCCTGCATAGTTTTGGAGCATGGGAGCTCGTCTGCAAATTTGTACCCCAAGTATTGGTCCAATTTGGTCCGCTTAGGATAGAATGAACGGTATTAAACTCTTTTTAACACCGTTTTGGACCATTTAAAATATAATGGTGAAAAACGAAATCAGCCAGATCGGCCAAGTAGTTTTGGAGCTAGGCTCGTCTGCTAATCTGGTCGTTCGTTAGACCTCAGAGTTTTCTCCTTTTTCTGACGGAATTTGTTTCATGTCGAGCGGGATGGTTTTTTGTCTCTGTCACGCCAGGAAATGCTCTAAGAGATGCCGGCCGTTAACGAAAATTGCGAGTCGAGTTCGTCGGCTAATGAAATTTATTCAAATTGTTGCCGCTGCAATATTGCGCTGGCCGGAATGAGCAGAGCTGGCATCGGAATCGTTTGGCCGCCGACCTGCTGGCAGGGTTAACAGTCCATCCTCGTTAAGGCAAGCCTCAGAAGAAAACACCCTCCGGGCTCAACCGTTTCCGCTCCTGTGACGATCCACAGCTCCAGCATTCCTGTTCCTGTAGGAATCATCGGCGGAGGGAACTCCTGTGACTCCCACTTCCCGTGTTCCTTTACCCGGCAGTCAATTTGGGTATTTTTTGTAACACGACTCACTGAGGGCGTGTTTCCGCCCTCACCCTTCTTTCAAAACAATTAGACGATCGTGCTGACTCAACGTATGATATCTCTGCAGGAATTCATCGAGCAAAAAAAATGTTGACCTGAGGTCCAGGTGAGGTCACAGGCAGTGGTCTGGACCGGTCCCAGTGACGTCCAGTGCCTGAACCAGTGACGCTGGACCCAGTGTCTGGACGTCCGTGACAGCGGGTTAACGACGATTCGTGCTTGGGACATAACCTCGCTATGGGAGTTTCACCCCTCCTCCTAACGGTGGGGGGGGTCCTAAAAGGGTTCCGGACAAAATTCGAAAGCAATTAATCGAATCGATAATACGAAACGCAAAAATATTGAAGCAAAATATCAAAAGCAACTATCGAAAGCACACATATCGGAAGCAATACGAAAGCAAAATATCGAAAGCAAAATATCGAGTCGCAAAATATCCGAAAACGGCGAATATGCGAAGTCAAAAATGTCGAACCGTCAGAATATCGAATTTGCAAATAATTCGATCGCAAAATATCGAATATGCAAATATAAAAAACGCACTCATCGTATTGCCATTATATCGGAATGGCAAAAATAACGAATATGCAAATATCGACAGACACAATATCGAATGCAAAATATCGAAAGGTAGATATAAAGTTGCAAATATCGAAAGACCAAATATAAAAGTGGCAAAACATGCGAGTGGCAAAATATCGGCCTCTGACCGCACAAAAATGTCCAAGCGGTCTTCAATAAAATAAAAATATACAAGACATCACCAGCTTATGATACTCGAAACCTCAAATTGGGTTTTGGTAGGTAACCCATGAAGTGGTCTATATTATCTCAATTTTGGTAACGTCAGGTAAAATAGGTCAAAGTCAAATGAGATAAAAGGCTAACCTGCTGGGGGGTTGAACAGCATGCATGGGCGGCGCCACCGCGGGGGACGAAGGACGGGTCCCCCGCTTTTGTAAAATATCGGTATAGTATACGATACCCGACTACCATGACAGCACATGCGATTGTTTCTTATAGGGAGGAAAGGGTCCACGTTACTGTTCTACACCATCGTAAGAGGGAAATGAGCATTGCATTCTACTTTGATTCGAGGCACACTGTCACGGAAGAACTGGAGCATTCCACGACAGATCGACCAGATAATGTTTCAATACAGTTTTGGCCATTTATCAAGCAGACAATATTTTTGGTTTCGATATTTTACCGCTTCGATATTTTGCGTTCGATATTTTGCCACTTCGATATTTTGCGTTCGATATTTTACTTCTTCGATATTTTGTCTTTCGATATTTTGTCTTTCGATATTTTGTCTTTCGATATTTTGCCACTTCGATATTTTGTTTTTCGATATTTTGCCACTCGAAATTTTGCTTCTTCGATATTTAGCACTTCGATATTTTGCATATTCGATATTTAACGATTCGATATTTTGCGTTTCAATATTTTGCAATTTCAATATTCTGCCCCATCGATATTTTTTGCGTTCGATATTTTGCGACTTCGATATTTTGCGCTTTCGATATTTTGCGACTTCGATATTTTGTCTTTCTATATCTTGCGTTCGATATTTTGCGATTCGATATTTTGCGTTTTTATATTGTGTCATGGAAGCCCTACAAAGACCAGGGTATTCTGAACGTTACCCCCCTGTTAACTTCCAAACCCAGCAATCATTAGTAGCATTGCAAGGTAAGAATAACAATCATTCCGCCTGTTCACTGTCACGAGAGGAATCTAACAGTGTGCCTTGATTTTGTAGGTTTCAGGTCATCGGGTGACCTTCCAGGTCAAGTGAATGACCCAAAAGTCGACCACATCCCAAAATAACGTGATTTTGCTCTGTCCGTCGTCATCACCAGAGTTATGAGTATATAACCTGATTTTATTAGCGTTAAAATGTTGCTAGTCGTTGTAATTCGCTATCTGGCCAATATGTCGTATTTTTATGGTCTGGGCCAGTTAATGTAACCTTCTTTGGTCACGGAACTCGTCACCATAGAGGAAAATTGCTATGGGCGATTAGCATTAGCAACCTCGACCCGATTATGTCCACAATAGCGATTAGAAAACCTTAAAATTAGAAATAGATGGTTGTAAATAAAAAGACATGCTCTTCATTCCTAGACCAGTTTTGTCTCAGAGATACAGAAAAAGTGTTTATTTGTTTGTATCTGATCAACAAAAGTCTAAAAAATGGAATTTACAAAATGACGTCATGAGTTTATTATACTATTATACTTGGTGCGCCATCACTCCGTCGTCAAAATGAGAGATATTGCTTTGAAAATTTGTTTGAGTATTGACTATACTTCGTTCTTTCATATATCTTCTGGTTTTTCAACTTCTTTGAAAATTGTCATATTCTAGTGATTGTTCATAAAAATAAGTTTTTTTGGGTTTTGAGGGGTTATTTTTTAATTTGAGAATGATATTTGAAAAGGCAATGCGATTACATATCTTTGACGTATTTTGCTTCCAGTTTGTTACAAATCTGTATTTCTATGACTGTCCAATATATCATTTTTCAGCGTGCATGAGTCAAAAAATCATTTTTTCAAAACTTGTCAACCATTTTTTATCAAATTTTTGTATGCATAACGTATAATTGGTTGAAAACTGCAACATCAGTTTGAGAGGAGCAGATCAGACTGTGTAAAAGTTATAGACACCTGTATGGGTCGTGCGTTAGGCGAGCGTAGAGGCGCGACGGCGTTAAGAAGACGAACAGACTTAGCTGAGTTTTATTCGTCTGTAGGGTTTATCGCTGGTTGGACGTAGATCGTTTTTCTCCTCACGACTAAGGAGCCTTGTTTGTGACGCCTGGAGTTCTGTACACAGTTCATTGTTGATATCTGCCCTGTTTTAGTCAATACATACTACGAGAGTGTCAGTGCTATAGATTGTAAATGTAGGAGGCCATGCACTTTTTCAGACGTTATTTGCAGCGCACTCATGTGGCAAGGGACAATTTCCCGTCGTCCCAGCATTATTCCACGATTCCACCTTTGTTCTTTTCAGTGCGAATTGCTTATTGCTACGTCGAATTGCTTTAATTGCACCGTCTTTCCGCTTTGATGAGTTTTCCGAAGTTGCACAAGTAACGAAATAACGCAATTCCGAAACAAACGAAGAAAGAACACGTGGATATTCTGGAACTGCGATGACGTTTTCTAGGAGAAGTCTCCAAGGTGCAGAAGGACTAGAGCACTGAATATGTTGGAATAACTTTAAACAACACTGTTATAAATTGTCACTCCGGAAAGGCGAGTTACAATCTGTCATGGAGTAAGACTACCGTGTAAGAAGTCCCACTTTTCGTTGCGTTTTACGACCCGGCTACTCCCGAAGCGAGGGCATTACGACCCTATAAACGGGTTAAGATACTATCGGATCTCTTAAACACGCATACGCCGAGAAAGCGGGTTACTAGGGTTGATCGCGACTCGTCAATTTTTAGCGAATATTTCGTGTTCCCGATGTTTGAGGTCTCAAACAAAGCCGTCTACACTCGCTGGCTCTAAGAAATATATTGTGACTGAAAATCCGATCCTTGACTCGCGGTGCCCTGATCAAGTGGCGATGATAATTTAAAGGAAGTCAACTCTTAGGTATATCAGTGAATCTTTAAACGTTTCTGTGAAAGTAGTAGACCACGAGGTCAAATATTTCCACTGCTCGAAATCCCCTCTAACCACATTCCATCTTGTTCCAGTGAAGACCAACGAAAGAACCTCCTCGAAATGGGCTACTCACATTCTCACCAGCCGATAGTGGAGCCCATTTTCGCCGACGTCGACTACTCCGAGGCGGCTGAAATGCCCTTGATAACGTGATCTCTCCACGCCCGCTCTCTATCGTGAGACGGCAAACTACCAGTTGCCCTTTTGGCCACGAGAGGGCAGCAGCGGCGCCGTGTTTTGCTGGCCGATTCGAGTGTGCGGTGTTTATGCCGTTTTCGCTCCACCGCGCCGCGCCGCGCCCGGCCGGCTTATCGGCCCTCAGGGCTCAGACGCTCATCAGGCCGACTGCGTGCGTGCTTGTCTGGAGCATTCGATGCCCGGAAACGCTGTATTAGTTGACAAGTGCCTCAGTGTGACGCCGCCAGCCGGAGTCGATAAGACGGCGAATGCGTCGGTGTGGATACTTAAGACCGCGGCGGGTGTGAGATGAAAGGCCATTGACGAGGCTGAATGACTTTCTGGCGCGGCCAGGCGTAGCTGATCATGTATTCACTACTCTGAGCGATACATGGAATCTAGACGCCACGTCGAGGTGAAGGAGAAATGAAGGAGCCTGTTGACTGTTAATTAGTGTTCAGTGTTCGGCACGCATGAGGGCGGACCGCAGCCGAGGTGCTGCTTTCTCGGCTGAGGACGTTCCTATGGGCGTCCAGATTCAACGGTGCCGCAGCGTGTTCATTTGAGGCGACATTAGGTTCTCTGTCAACTTTAAAGATTGAGATGAAAGGAGGCGAATGATTATCTTAGACGTCTAGAAGTTTTTCGTCATGCTGCTTTGCCCTTTAACTGTTTTAGAGGCTGCACCGCTGTTGGGTAGGTATGTGTTTGCTGAAGTCGTCCTTATGAAACTGTACGTGAGCTAAGTGACATGTGAAGCCGAGATCTCAATGGAAATGGTGACCTACTCTTGCTTTGTCTTATTCGTGGGGGAGTTTGAAAGATATCATGAAGTAGTAACATTGTTTCCAAATAAGCGTCCCGCGGGTTGACTGGCACAGCAGTTTAAGGGAGTATACGCCTTGGGAAAATGATAGAGAAAATGATGGAGATGAGAGCCATCTCTCATCTGGGCACTCCATCTACATCAAAATCCACATTACTTTCTCAAAAGGCGGTTTATTCCTTTAACTGTGTGCCCGCCAACCCAGCGGGACGCTTATTTTGGAAACGAATAGTAACTCAGTGGTGTCCGGTCCTTTCGAAGAGGATGTCATGTGCTCCGTAGCGACTCAATTTGTGTCGCTATTTTGTTTCCTAAGATGATTATATTGCGTCGACATGTCATCACAAGCATTTATTACCGAGCGGGCGCCAAGCACCTGTGAGATTTCTCGTCAACTTACAAGACAGATTTACATTCGACCCGGCCTGATACGGCCCGCCACGGCCGTGAGTGTCGCTTTCCGGAAGCTAATAACTTTGCAACCAGTGCACCGATTGAGATTGGGCTTTCACCATTGGATAGCTACACCAACACAACTTTCATATAACAAAAATGTGCACATGGAAGTTATAACTTTACTTGGTGTACAAAGCAACAATTCATCGTTTTCGCCGGCATAATTTGCGCCTGCGATGCTTCCATTGTCAACAAATTTTGATCTAATAATTTATGTATACGATGAAGTATGCAGTTTTCAGGACGTTCTATTCTTTAAGGATGATTCGAAAAAGGAGATCATGACAATTCGATACAGAGCGCGCCCGCTCGGTCACCGCCCAAAAAGGCGTGTTACTGGACACTGGTTGTAATTTAATGGACTAGCGTCTGAAAAATGTTATTGAACGAGCCGAAGGTGAGATAAATTATAAATTTGTCAGGCGGGAGTCCATTAAATATTGTATCATGCGACTGTTCACGACTACGTAAATACTATATGATCCAATTGCATAAGTGCTATTTCCAATTGCTAAGCCCATTACCACTTCCGGTGTTTTTCCAATTAGCTTCAGCATTACGATCAGCAGCATTACATAAACACATGCATTTATTGGCAAAATATGTGTAACACGTGCTGAATAGGAAACAGTCTCTCAGTAGCATGATAATATATTTTAACTTTACATATATATATATATATATATATATATATATATATATATGTATTAGTACGCGTACTGATTTTTGTCCTTGTTTTTCGTAAGTAATTCGTACACGAAAAGAGGCAAGTCACTGCTACTTCGTGACATTTAAGCCGCCACAATAGCAATGGTTTGACCTCAATCAATTTAAACTCGCTTGGCATCTTTTAAGTTATATGGATTTGAAATCGAAGATGGCGGCGAGAATCGCGGTCGCCGAAGCATTTTCCCAAGCACCAGCAGTTGGATCGGGATGATTCATACGCCTTTCGGCGTCTCTGGGCAGCCTGATGTCAGAAACATTTCATTGACCACCATTATGGTGATCTATGACGTCACGGAGAGGTCAAGTTAGGTCAAATTCGGTTTTGACTCCTTGATCACATTTGACCTTGAATATATTGATTTTGGGTAATCAAATTTAAATGAAATATAGATCATTATAGCAGCAACATTTTCTGTAACTTTGATTCCTGTAGCTTTGATACTTTCGGAGATCTCAGGGGGCAAAAAAGGTCCCTTCCTCCTACAATTCGTGTTAGTGGCATGCCCCTCTCCAGTGCGCGTGTTAATCATAACATTGTCTTTGTATAGCCCTGTCTGTCTAGTGATGCGTGGAATTTCTTAGACACAAAAAATCATTTTATTTACTTTTCGTATGCCTATATAGCACTTAATGTCATGCAATCATGACATAATTGAGGAACTCATAATGTTGAAAATACCTACTGAAATACTGCATATCAACTACGAAAGAAGCTGATTGCAGCTTCACTCAACCACACAGCCCGGCTAACAACTATCTAGCCTATCTTTCACACCAAGATCACAAACAGCGCACAGTCCAGCAACGGCCATTAAAACGGACCGCATCAGTCACGCTTTCTCCGTCCTACCACCGCCACTGTCACCACCGCTGTCACCACTTCTGTCACCGCCACTGTCACCGCCACTGTCACTTCTGTCGCTGCTGATGTCACCGCTGGCGAACGGCTGCAGTTCTGACCTCCAGCAGGTGGCGATCAGCACGGCCAGCAGCAGCATCAGCAGCACGGTGATGCTGAAGAACCAGCACCACTCCTGCAGTGTTCCCTGGGATCAGCAGTGAACACGCAGGCATCAGCGCGTAGGCTTATGAAGACAAAGTAGCTTTGATTCTGCTGAAGCTTCGGAAGACTATATGTGAAACGAAACGTGAGAAAACGTTTATTCTAAGTTATCGTTTTGCTGTGTTAGTTAGACATTACTTTATTGTTACACTCGGTTATTATTTTGTTGGTAGCTATTTTTATCAGTCAGAATTATTGTATGTTACAAAAATTCTGACTGATAAATAGCTACCCACAAAATCATAACCGAGTGAAAAACGTTTTGTGAGTCAATGATTTAATACGCAGGCTGAATGCTTCTAAAACAGCCTGTACAGCGATTAATAAATATGGACAATAACCGAAATAACCCTATCATAGACCTTCTTATTAAAAACAAAATACTAGTAGACACTGAATTTGAATTTCCATGACATATATTCATTGCAACATGACAAACCAGGCCTTTCTGCCAGCACCCCTCTCTCGAACATTGCCTCGTTTGTTCGACAGACCAGAGTCAGCGGTCAATAGTCAGTGGCTCACATTCGGGGTCATGGCGGCCGCTGTCAGCGGCACCAGGAAGCCGGGGGTGTTGCCGATGGAGGCGGCGATGCCACAGATGATGCCGGTGTACTGAGGGGCGATATCGCCCGCCGCCGACACGGGACCTGCCGGCAAACACATCATCACAGGGGTCACAAATGTCACACAACTATTACAAATTATTAAAAGGAACCGAGCTGGCAGACAAATGGCATAGGCCTATAGCCTATGTAGCATGCCTATGTGCCTATTGTGCCTATGTATGAAGGTAACACATGTCTATGTTTTACTGGATGTGTGGAAATCTAACATCTATTTCAAAAATATTATTTCAATCAATGCAGACATGCACTCAAAGCATTAAACAGCAGCATTACACCTATTCCCGGTCTAAGCTCTCCCCCTCCCCATACCTGCTTCTGACACGAGGTTATGGGCCGAGCCGGGCGGGCGCCAGCGGCACTGACCTTGCCTGCCCTCTGGGTAGAGGACACGTGACCTAGGACAGGTCCTCTGGGCAGAGGACACGTGACCTAGGACGGGTCCTCTGGGTAGAGGGACACGTGACCTAGGACGGGTCCTCCGGGTAGGGGACACGTGATCTAGGACAGGTCCTCTGGGTAGAGGACACGTGACCTAGGACAGGTCCTCCGGGTAGGGGACACGTGACCTAGGACAGGTCCTCTGGGTAGAGGACACGTGACCTAGGACGGACCCTCTGGGTAGGGGACCCGTGACCTAGGACACGTGACCTAGGACGGGTCCTCTGGGTACGGGACACGTGACCTAGGACAGGTCCTCTGGGTAGGGGACACGTGACCTAGGACGGGTCCTCTGGGTAGGGGACACGTGACCTAGGACAAGGTCCTCTGTGTAGGGGACACGTGACCTAGGACAGGTCCTCTGGGTAGAGAGACACGTGACCTAGGACAGGGTCCTCTGTGTAGAGGACACGTGACCTAGGACGGGACCTCTGGGTAGGGAACACGTGACCTAGGATGGGTCCTCCTGGTAGAGGACACGTGATCTAGGACAGGTCCTCTGGGTAGGGGACACGTGACCTAGGACGGGTTCTCCGGGTAGAGGACACGTGACCTAGGACAGGTCCTATGGGTAGAGGACACGTGACCTAGGACAGGTCCTCTGGTTAGAGGACACGTGACCTAGGACGGATCCTCTGGGTAGAGGACACGTGACCTAGGACAGGTCCTCTGTGTAGAGGACGTCGACTAGGACGGGTCCTCTGGGTAGGGGACACGTGACCTAGTACGGGTCTCTGGGTAGAACACGTGGACCTAGGAACACGGTTCCTCTGGGTAGAGGACACGTGACCTAGAACGGGTCTCTGGGTAGGGGACACGTGACCTTGCACGGGTCCTCTGGGTAGGGGACCCATGACCTAGGACAGGTCCTCTGGGTAGGGGACACGTGACCTAGGACAGGTCCTCTGGGTAGAGGACACGTGACCTAGGACGGGTCCTCTGGGTAGGGGACACGTGACCTAGGACGGGTCCTCTGGGTACGGGACACGTGACCTAGGACAGGTCCTCTGGGTAGGGGACACGTGACCTAGGACGGGACCTCTGGGTAGGGGACACGTGACCTAGGACAAGTCCTCTGGGTAGGGGACACGTGACCTAGGACAGGTCCTCTGGGTAGAGGACACGTGACCTAATACAGGTCCTCTGGGTAGGGGACACGTGACCTAGGACGGGACCTCTGGGTAGGGAACACGTGACCTAGGATGGGTCCTCCTGGTAGAGGACACGTGATCTAGGACAGGTCCTCTGGGTAGGGGACACGTGACCTAGGACGGGTTCTCCGGGTAGAGGACACGTGACCTAGGACAGGTCCTATGGGTAGAGGACACGTGACCTAGGACAGGTCCTCTGGTTAGAGGACACGTGACCTAGGATGGGTCGGGTGAACAAGTGCAGGGCGGCAGTGGGCACTGGGCAGTCGCTCTTTGAAATGGGGTGGTGTAGCGGGGAGTGCAATTGCACCAGTGAGCAGCGAATGTATGCATGGCAAGCTCAAACACCCATAGATTACTTTATACTGGTCATGACTAACATAACTCAGATATTGTGAGACCAGTTGTGATGCTCACTTACCAGTGAGCTGAGGGATAGACGAATATGTATGCCTTGCCGTGAAATAAGACTCACTGGGACCAGCAACCGAAAGGACTGCAAGACAGCTTAAGGTGAGTTCAGTCTCTGAGCAGAGAGGAACGTTTCTTATCCCACTCTTTAATTCATCATTTTTCCCGCATTTTTGCTTTCTAGGATAACATTAATACTTGACCCGATCTCCGTTTTCTACACTCCGTAAACTCCTATGTCAGGTAGGCGCTAGCAATTGCTTCACGCACTGAAAACAATTTTTATTTCCCCATAAACTCAAACTTCAAACATTTTATTTGGCTTGGGAAACTCGCACAATCCGTACATATGGAATGCAGCTCACTGAATGAATTTCATAGAGTATGCGCTCCGTTGCGCCGTCAACATCTCTACCAACCTGCACTGGTGACAAGACAGGAGGCTCCCAGAGCTACGGACGACAGTAGCACGCCCAGAATCCGCTGGCTGGCAGGCAGGAGGATCACCACCCCCATACAGCACGAGGGCAGCAGCAGACCTGTGAGAGCGTAAACGTAATAATTGCATTGATCTCTTCTCTATAGGATTGACCTCTATAGGATCGCATTGACCTATAGAGGTCAATTAATAATTGAAATTTACACCGCCTTTATTCATTTATATCATGCGTATTGCGTGTGAATGCATGTCACTGTGCGTCATTACCTCATTTATGATTGATTAATTCATCTAAATTATAGCTGCATTGCTTCGGGATCGTATATGTTATGTACTATTGGTTCCAAAATAAGCGTCCCGCTGGGTTGGCCGGAACAGCAGTTTAAGGGAGTATGACGCCTTAGGAAAATTATGAGAAATGATGGAGATGACAGCCACTCATCTGGGCATTCATCTACATCAATCCACATACTTTTCCCAAGGTGGTATATTCCCTTTAACTGCTGTGCCGGCCAACCCAGTGGGACGCTTATTTTGGAACCAATAGTACTTGTATTCAGCGTTGAGGATCATATACTCAATGACGGCCAGACGAACGTTTGAAACAAATGACCACCGAATAAATGTCACCACACTCACCAGGGGCTTATACTATTGGCCACCCTACCATTACACCATTCAGTTTTCTGGTTGAAAACAATTTATGTCCTCTCAAAATCCCCTCATTTCACTCTTCCTTCTTGACTTTATGTTTAAACATTATTTTCCATACGGGGCAAAATTTGCTGAATTCTGGTTTTTATTTTTCGATGCAAATGCGCACAAATAGGTATCACGAATCTACGTGACATATTCTACATTTATCTTACCAATCATGGACATTATTTTTCTGCCGTTGGTTTTGGAGATACCCTTGGTGACGTGCAGATGGCCAAACGACTTTCCACCGAGAACGACGAATACGCACATACACAAGCTGGGTATAGCCGAGAGAAGACCATTCTGAAAAAAATAAGGCATACAAAGATATCAAAGTATGTGCTTATTGCCACTTCATGACAGGTAACTATCCTGATAGTTTGCATGCCGTATGGTTATAAGTGGCTTGCCCAGGCCGCGAGACACCACAGGGGGCGCTGGCGTGCCACTCCCTCCCAACTAAGCCGGGACTTTCTATGGCGCGCCCGTAGGGCGCGCCGGAAGAGCGCAACTTTTTGTGTTGCGCCCCCCCCCCCTGACCGAAATCCTGGATCCGCGCCTGGCTACAAGCCAAAATGCATATGATATGCCTTCTCATAGATAATTATATGTAACTTTTAGTGATGTCAATCGGTAACCAAATTTTTGTAACCGAAAACAATGTGTGACCGATTTGATAATCGGTCGGTCAGAATTATACATTTTTGGACACTTTTCGGTCAGCCTTATTCTAAACAATTTACTTTCTCGATACATTTTTATGCATTCTTATTTATATCCAGCAAATTGATGCTTAATTTGCTCAGAATTCAATCAATTAATATAAATGCCTTGTATAGAACGCATAATTATTCATTATTACATCAAGAGAGAAGATAATGCTCACAAGAGTAAGTGTGATCCTTAAAAATAAATATTGTATGCATTATAAAATATACATATTATATATACCACCACCAGCTATGATTTCAAAATCGGTCAAATTTTGGACATTTATGGCTTCGACCCAAATCGGTCGGAATTTGGTCAACCAAAATGTCTCCTGCTCGGTATTGTATTTGTATTGGTCTGAAAATTTTGGGAAAACGACATCACTAGAAACTTAACGTAACTTTTCGTAACTATATATACTGGTAACTAGTAACTGTACATTACTACAGGTTTACTGTACGCGGATATCTGCATGGTTTACTTTATGTATATTATTGCAACGGGTCACGACTGGCTATACTGCAGCTTT
Source organism: Semibalanus balanoides (assembly GCA_014673585.1). Lineage (NCBI taxonomy): Eukaryota > Metazoa > Arthropoda > Thecostraca > Balanomorpha > Balanidae > Semibalanus > Semibalanus balanoides. The sequence continues at coordinate 34,090 of VOPJ01011128.1, forward strand.
GAACAGCAAGTTACAGGGCGTGTATATGTATTTGTCTGTCGGAGCGCCCTAAAACACCAATCATCATCATCATATTTATGTGTCTTAAACCAAAGCCCACTGGGGGTGCTAAAAGTAGCACCCCCTCCGGTTTTTACTCTCTCAATAACTAAAAACGCATATATATATATATATATATATATATACATACACAATCAAATATATTACCTCCTACAAAATAAAAATATATTTCCTTCAACTTTTTAGAAAACGACGGCTCAGTGATGTCGTGCTATGCTACTTTTGGTGGAAAAACGATAAATGATTGCGAAATCGTAGAACATCGTATTTCAAAGCAAATGGCAAGCAAATATTCGAAAGAAAGGAAATTACATTTTTATCATTGTCTATCACAAATTTTCGAAATAATGTGGTTTAAATCCTAAAAAGTGAAAAGTAGCCTTGCACAAAATCATTGGTTAAGATCATTGGTCAAACACCGAAATGCATGAAGGAGACAAACAAGTATGGACAATATCCAAACTAAATTTTAAAGCAATGTTCCATTTTTGACTGACTTATGACTACTCCCAAGTATAAGCATTTCCTGACATCATTTTTTGAAGTTATACTTTTACTTGTATGCATCAGATAATATAAAAATAATTGGAACCGTTGTATCTCTGAGAAGAAAGCAAAATGGTTTATAAATATGCATTGTTTATTTAATCAATCAATTCCAAATTTTGACTAGATAAGACTTCACCTGAACATGATATAGCCTCAGATTGTAAAAATGGCTGCTACCATCGAGTTTTACGCATAAAATAACTCATAAAGCAAGTGTCGCATGACTTTCGTAGACCTCTTGCCAACAGTGACCTTGTATGACCTGATATTGACCTTGATTTTGACCTTAGCTTACAATTTCACTTTTGCTTTATGAGTGTGATTCATTACACCTACATATGAGAGGAATTTTTGCGATATTAGTCGGCTTTAGATGGAAAGTATGGCCCGAATACTCAAATATTTCAATTTTGACCTATTTCAACCTTGCTGCGGCGTCATGGGCGTTGCCACCACTGGAGACACTAGGGACATTGTCCCTACTAATTTTCATCCTCTCCTAATGTGGTCCCATGTTAAAGTACACCTGCACCTGAATTTGTTCCTAGTAATTTTCAGATCGTGGCGACGCCTTTGTGTGGCGTCACAGTTCAATGAATCCGGATCCAATGGCATTCTTGAGATGGGACGGATCAGTGCTTTTAATGACGTTTTATTTGTTTACATCCGACTGATAGATCATGAAATAGCAGGGGTGCTTCTTTTAGCACACACAGCATGGGTCGCGTATAACGAAATTCCCCAGCTGGTGTCGGGTTAAATAAACTTATTTGTTGACTGAAAGTTTATTTATCTATAGCAATTGTAGGTACTACAAAAATTTACACACTAAGTTTTTTCCGTCCAAATGGCGCCTGCATTTGTTCAATCATAACATATAAATATTATGCTCATGACTTTGCCTTTGTTACTCCCTGTATCGTGTATAGCTACGAAACGATTATCTTTAATATATACCTGTTTGACGTCAAATCCGAATCCTTCTTTCATAAAGGTCGGTAATGTGATGTTCATTGCAGCGAAGAACCAGGAGACCACGAAGTAGCTGAGGGAGATGATCCACACCTGGAGGTTGCTCAGCAGGGTCAGCAGAGACACCGGCTTCACCTGCTGCAGAAACATGCAGAACTGCCTTAGTACTTACTACTTAGCTCAGTTTTACGTGCAAGTTGTCAAAGCATGGTTCCGTTAGGTCAGGGGCTGACAGTGAGAACTTAAGTTCATTTTTTTCTGGCGCCCAGGATGAGGGAACAATGTGGAGATCGGTCATCTAACCACTCACAAAATCGCTACAAACGACCAAGATGTTAACACCTACCACAGAGGTTAATTTTAAAATTTACTTATGCATGGGGTGTGATAGTTGAGGCTTCGATATCTACACACATGGCAGACAACTGCGTAGCGTGTCAGTGTCGACCACCATCGCACCGTGTGTTCAATACCCACAGTTCAGGCGCTCACGGACCCCTGCCCGCTGTGTTGATGTCCAATAAACCTGCGTCGTGTGTCCACTCGCCACCAGCTGAGGTCTCCATCGACACTACCAACCTTAATCCGGCTGGTGTGTAGTTGCAGCTCCTGCGTCGTGAGTCTGCTCACCGCCAGCTGAGGTCTCCATCGACACCTTCGCATTTACACCCCACTGACGAGTGGATTTGTGAGCGGCCGCACTCGCTTGAAAAGAAAATGCTCGCATCGCACATGCGCAGCCCAGCCAGCGCCGCCGGGCGGCCGCCAGGTGGCAAGCCGGCTCAGTTGGAGCAACAACTTTGGCGGAAGCGATGCTGCGTTTGTGCGTGCGTTGAACCGCGTTGTCAGTCTTCAAGTAACCATTGAGTTGCGAAAGGCTGTCCATTGTGCGTCGTGATCGGAGTAACAAGTACCATATTGTGAGCTGTGAGTCTGACTGTGCGATTCGTGAGTTTTTTAATCTTATAAATGCAGTTAGTTATTAATTTGTTATCGAGCAACATTATAGGAATGATAACGTCTATATGTTTTGTGCCCCCCATCACAACCAAGTATTACGTATCCGATCGGAGCTGAACTGATTGGAGAAAGAAGCTTCTTTTAAACTATGCATATAAGCGTAGCTGACTGTGATCCATAGTAACTATGATTACGTATGAGTCAACTTGATGATCATGATTTGTGATGTTGATGTCGATACATTGATCTGTTTATAATCATTCACATTTTGGTCAATATAATGGTTTTGCACAGAAATTTATCTAATAATAGGTGCTCAGATTGGGAAGAATGGCGCGAGTGGTCATGAGTCAAGTCAGAGCATGCTCAGATTGGCATGAGTTTTGTGAGTTGCGACACCTCGACACCACACACAGTGGCGAACGTTACGCTTCTCCCAGTGGCACAAACGAACTACAACATTACGCCCGACTGAAGCTTCAATCGAAACCCCACGCATGAGTATTGCGGCACCTGGAAGTGGACACCCCACGCAGCGGTGACGTTAAACCTCTCGCAGTGGTAAACGAACTTCCGCAATATGCCCGGCTAATGCGTCAATTTAAATCCCCTGCATGAGTATTGCAACTCCTCGACACCCCACGCAGCGGTGACGTTAAACCTCTCCCAGTGGTAGACGAACTTCCCCAATACGCCCGGCTGATGCGTCATTCGAAACCCCCTGCATGAGTNTGGGCATCACACGGGCTAGGGGTGTTGACACATGGCGCGGGTGTTGATTTTGTTGTGAGTGTTGTTCGCAGTGTACTACGTTGTCACAAAGCTATCACGCAGAGTGATGACAACATATTCAGTCGGGGCAATGTCTACGTTTTCCACATCACGACACTTACCGGCTGCTTTTTTGACGTGGATGTGTTATGCTCTGACATCAGACACCTCCGCTCAGCGTCAGAGATGAACCGCATGTGTTGCGGTGCTTCATTCAGGACAGCACATGCCAAACAGGCCCATAGAGCCAGTACCAGGCCTGTAGGCAAAACATTGACATCTTGTATTACTTATAGTAAAATCCAGCACAACAAACTACATTGTAACACATTACTACAAGTGCAATGAAAGGGCAACGCATCGTATACATCCTTCGGAAAAATATTGCATGTCTAGTTCATGTCAATGCCGGTGCAGCGCGTTGCTCTTTATTTTCTAGATACCTTTACATATATCTAACGCTGTAGCTTTATTGAGGCACTTAACATTTGTTGCACTACTGGATAAAGAGACATTCAATTCGAATCATAGAACCTTGACCCGATGAACCATGCATGACTTGAAGCAGCATTTGAGTCGACAGCCTATCACAAGGACCACAAGTGCTCTTCCAGCAGATTAGTCGGCCACTCCAAATCCACAAACTCATCTGACTCACCTGACCTGACCTGACCCGTAGTAACCTGACCTGACCTGACCTGACCTGACCTGACCTGACCTGACCTGACCTGACCTGACTCACCTGACCCGTAGTAAATGGCCTGTCCAGCCACCGAGCCAGTCCGCCTGGCAGAGGGCGCTGCTGAGAGGGAACACCGCCGCGCTGCCCAGGTAGGTGCCGCTCCAGGCGAGGCCGAACAACAGAGGAAACTCACCCGCGCACGACCAGTTGCGGATGATCACGTTGAAACTGGGGAAAAATACAGACTGCAGAGGGCTTGAGGATGTCAGTCGAGAGAACGTGAATGTTAACCGCCCACAAGAAAGGATGTGTGCATACAAATTGTGGCTCCTTTTGAAACATTTCATCGGCCAATCCCCGGTGAGATCAGCTCAGCAGTGAAGGGCACTGTCTGTTTATTGCAAAATTTGATATGTTTAAAAGCAACCAGATTTGATTAACACCATGAAGTAATTTTTTTCTTCAAATTCATGCCCAGTCGCCGATTATCATCGTTCAAAGTTCAGTTTCCTTCCAGTCAATGACCTTGATGAGTCCGCTCACCACTACTACCAAAGTCAATATATTGCGGCGTTGTGCAACAATTGTACATGGTTATATTTTTTGCTTCAACCGCGCGGCGTAGGAGGGGAGTAAATTGTACCCCCTTCCGGGTTGTATCAATAGCTTGGAAACTATGAGAGATACCGACGTCAAATTGTGTGTACCTTATGCAGCATCAATTTGACGTCTTCACAAATTTTCACTGAAAATGATGGAGAACTTTGGGAGATAATGACGTTTTAATGACGTCATATCATGCCATTTTGGGTGGAAAAACGATGAATGTTTGAAGAATCGTAGAGATAAGAGCTTTAAAGCAAAGTGCCAAAAAACGTCAAAAAGACAGTCTACAACATGGCTATCTTTGATTCCATTTTTTACCCCTTAAAAATTGCTGACCCTGTATAGATAAATATGACTGGGGACAATGTCCCAGGAAACCCTGCAGTAGTGCCGACGCCGACGCCCATGTGTTCTGCTCACCGCGGCGGCGCCCTGCAGTATCCTCAGCACGATGAAGCTGTACCGATGTAGCCGGGTCAGCTCAGGCATCAGGACCAGCAGCACAGCCTGCATCAGGGCGCTGACGGCCAGCACGCGATGGTTACGGTACCTGGAGGAAACAACATGGCAGCGAGCGTCACAGTAGGCAAACACAGCTAGCTGGTCTGCGTCCAATTGTGTGTAGGTATTCTCCCGCCCCAGTTGGAAGAGCCCTTTCCACCCCGACAAGGCGACACAGGACCAGAGGACCTGGCTTAAATAGTGTTTGCTGATGTGATCGTAAAGTTTCATCTTAGTCGGGAAGCCCTCATTTATCCAACACAATGGCAGGCTGAGGCTCGTTCTCACCTATCTGTCAGCCATCCGGCAGGAATCAGAGTGGCCACATATCCGTAGAAATACGCGGACAACACGAGACCTTGGAACGGCTTGTCCCACATGAACTCTCCCTGGGGACATAAAACGGTGTTCAGGGTATCACTGGCTGCAATGAAATGTGCCAAGTTTATTAGTTTACAGAGGATCAGAGTCTGACCACTTCAAAGGTGGTCAAGTAAGACATTGACACCACACTACACACCATACACAGCAAAAGTCTAATGGAATTTACGCAGCATGCTGTGTGGAAAGACATTTAGCCGGTAATACAAATGTCTTTATTGCGATACAATCTCTGAACTCTGCAGGGTACATCGTGCTTCCTCCTATGACCGGGGACTGAGGGAGGTGAGAAGTATCAAGCATTGATCGCTTAAGCGATAAATTTTGTATATAAGGCCTGAGCGAAAGAGTCATAAGAGTCATCAAATCAAAGAGTCATTAAATACGGTCATTGGAGTGCACTCTGTGACATCATGGGTGTACAGTGTTGAGTGTACACCCCTGCGAAAGCCGTTAAAATGTAGCTACTGCGTAAGATTACGTTCTTCGTGTTTTGAGTTTAAAATGTGAACAACTCTGAACTGATTCTGCTCATTCACTGTTACCCAGCGAGCGTAGACGCAGACTTAAATACATTACTGACCCTCGTAGGCGGCGCCTCAGCTGGTCTCCGAGTCGGAGTTGTGGAGTTGGATGTCTCTTCCTGTCCATCAGACGTGTGATCCCGTGCCATGCACAGAATGGCGAAGCTGGTCTGTGCACGAGCGATCATGAGCGCCACCCCTCCCAGCGTGCAGAGTAGAGTGGTCCGGAGACGCCACGAGGTCAGCAAACCACCTGCGTAAGCATATAGGTATAGGTCAGCGTGTTTGACATGCGACAGTGGCTAATTACGACGCCTTACGCGGTAACTGTTGAATACTACTTACGACAAATGACCAGGACCAGGCACGTAGCCAGGATTTCGTCCAGTAAGGGGAGAGCTGCGCCTCAAAAGGGCCTTTCCCGAGCGTTTAAAAGGCCCCTCAAACAAACACAAAATATATTAAAAACTAGACGGATTTCGGCCACTTTATTTTGTGACGCCCCTTTTGTCTTCAACTTTTGATGAGCTGAATTTGGCCAGAACCCTCAGGACCCTAGAGAGTCCCGTGAACCATGGGCACGTAGCCAGGATTTCGTCCGGGGGCGGTGCCTCAAAAGGGCCTCTACCAGTCACGTAACCAGGATTTCGCCCAGGGGGGGGGCGCCTCGATAGGGCCTATTCCTGAGCGTTGAAAGGGCCCAGTAGAGCGGATAAAAAGGTCTACTCCCTCCGCATGGTGAGGGGCCATTTGGCATGTTCATGGGCCCTTCTGACCTGCCCAATGGCCCTTTCGGTCTGGTCAAGGGTCCCTCATACCTGCCCTGGTGGCCATACAGGATCTCGAAGTGCTCTAAGCTATCTAAAGATCACGCTTCGTGTGGTCTTCCGACTATTAAAGAGCATATGATACCGCGCTTCGCGCCGGGCCCGCCGAGCCTCCAGGGGGAGGTCCGCCGCACTGCCCCCTTGCTCCCCTTTGTGCCTGATCAGGACTTAAACGTATATGCACCGTAATGACATTTTCCGAAGTTACGATTTAATTCGGAATACTGGATCGATTACTTGAACAATATCACATCACAGAATACCACAGTGGCTTAAAACTCACATGGTTCTTGACACACGACCTCCTTTTCCTTTGCTTGCTGTGGTGTAGCCATTTTTATCGCACTAAACTCCCAATGCAGGGACGCAGTTCACAATCTTGTGTGTACTCGCACCTTATTTAGTGTTAAGTGGAGTAGACCGAGTCGCACTGCCAATCACGGCTCGAATCTAGACACGTCCTCGTCCAATGTCGAATTGTGGGATGTATTATGAAACAAATAACGTATCTTAAAATCACCTAGCCATAACCCAAATTACCTAACACTTCGTATACCGCAGCTAACGCTGTCGCAGCAGACCACTCCACATTCCGACTGCGGGGCCAGGACTAACAGTGGGTCTGGGTACTGTATAACTGCGCCTGGTTTGCCTCCAGTCCGTCTCAAAGGTCGGCCGTAGGCTGTCCGGCTGTAGCTGTAGTGACGTCACAGTTAGCGGACTGTCGTGACGGAACCCAAACAGGACAGCTCGTTTGCTCGCCAACCAGTCTGAGATACAGGACGATCCGTTTTCGCAATAAACATTTATTTTGTGTAACCGATTAGTAATGATAAATGTAATCAGAAGTTCAGCCGGCGCATCGCCAGTAGTAAACGGGAGGTCGCCTTCTGACGGAGCACTCGTGCATTGTTTATTATTAGTATAGAAGTTGGGTTGGCGCCTGATGGTTACACTAACTCCCGCCAGGGGGCCGCTGTTTTTGTGGCGACTCTAAACGCGACAATGATGGTGTACTGATAAAGTGTATACGATATAGCATCTGCATATGCATTACTATTCAGCGCTTTGAGAGCGATACGGTGTAAGTTTCACAACTGTATCACTCTCTTCTGTTCTGTTTTTGGTCAGCAGGTTTTTAGATCTTGCATGCAAGTTTGCACAGTTCCTTAGTTAGTTGCGTGTCTTGTCACGTTTAATTTTTTGAAATGTTGTCAACATTTGCCGCCTTCTCTGCAATGCGGACCATTGGCGTATAACATATTTAGTTTTTGGCGCCATGGGAGGCATCACCCCGAAAAAGTTGAAAAAATAGTTGGGTTTTGCTCCTTTATGCATTGCTAGACGTTTTAAGATAAACTTTCCTTAGTAAAAGTTGCGTTGAACTCCTTCTATATCAGAAAATGGGTAAATTTGCGCCAATTTCAGGTGGTTTTGGGGGGCCTTTGCCCCTGATGTCCCCCCCCCCGCCGGATCCGCCAGTGGTGCGGACTGCGGAGCCACATTTTTCGTAAGTGTCTAATGCGGAACAGCATACCGTCAGAAACGTGTAATGCGGAGCAGCATGTACGAAGAAATATCGTTTGTCATCATAGCGTAAACCTCGCCCATAATCACAGCAACGTGGTTACACTACGAAGCATAGGTACTATGGAAAATTATATAAATAGCTCGATGGTCAGGTCGGAGGCCATGCACGTGGCAGCAAAAATACTGACATTTCCTGCTCCCCTTCGAATGAGCCTGCTTCAAACGAGGACGTTTGGCGTCCTGTTGTTTACTGGTTCAACTCCTCGGCCCTGGATAAGACAAAACATTCTTGCAAATTTGTAGGTTGTTAATATTGTGTACGCCACAACGTGCTTGTACTGAAAGGAAATCGCTATTTATGAAAAGGATTGGAGGATAAGACAGTGTATAGATATCATCATACGCCATTAGAGATGCAGTAAATTTGTACCTGCGTACTACTGGCATATGCGTTAATACAACTACAATGCGCCTTAATAAACATCAAACTTAAGCTGAATGGTGCGAATGCGCGACGCTGAGATCAATAGTATATAGTTCGTAAATGTTAATTCAAAAGTAGATGTTAACTTTTTCTGATTAATTTGCCATTGCGTTGGCTGTAATTCTTTGATAGACAAAGAAGTGCTGTACCTTTTTATGTACATTTAATAACTGGGAGCCTGAGTCAGTCAAAAATATTGGTATTGCTTTGAAATTTGGCTTATAGACATTGTTCATACCTTTGTTCTCCAATACATATTCTGTTTTTATTTCAGCATTGTTTTTTAAGATTGTGGGCATTAAACACAAAAGTCCTTTTTCCACCAAATCGTTGCATTGGGTCGTCGGTCGATAAATCACTTGTGTATTGCAATTTGCAGCAGTGCATATTATATTGTATACATAAATGTTGCTAAGAAAACTTCAGGAATGTAGCTAAGGGGGGACGGGGAACATCACCCAAAAAAAGTTTCACAAAATTCCAAAAACTCATTGGATTTCGCTCCCTTATGCACTGCTAGACGTTTCAAAATACACGGACATGCTTCCCTGAGCAAAAATAAATTTGCACAAGATAGAATAAGATCCTCTACCGACCCCCTCCCTCCGGTCAGGAACATATGGCTGGGGAGCAAAATAATATTTTCCGGACGTGCCTCCCCTGATAAAAAACTGGCTACGTGTCTGAAACAGCTACAATGCATTACAAAAATACAAAAATTGAAACTTTTGCTCCAACTTGGAGGCCTTTTCATAGGGAGGGGGCAGTTTTCCATTCTGCCCCCTCCCTCTGGATCTGCCACTGCATGAAGACAAAATGTCAGTTGGTGCCCGCTTTCACCCTCTCCCAGTAGCTACTAGCTACCAGCCTAAGCCTCGATGCAGGCGACATCTATACGCAGCGGCTACCTGGTGTGTTGAAGAGATGGCGCTACATACTAGGATATATCTTGCCTTGACTCGCCCTATAACGACACGCGATTCGTCTAATGTTGAGAATAAATTAACCAATTTGCAAACACTTAGTGGGTCTCAACCAGGGCATATTTTAACGTATTGACTGCGTCCCGATTCGGGACGCAGCCCCCATCCGTCGGGACG
>VOPJ01011129.1:0-19866 GCA_014673585.1 Semibalanus balanoides
TACTGCTCACTTCAATTTTACAGGTTAAGCTCACTCATTTAGTTTGTCAGTAAAAAAAGCAGTATCTGTTTTTGCACGTAAGCAAAAATCTTAAAAAATCAGCTAGCTATTTTTTTACTAGATACTGGACAATGATCCATCAACACTCAACAGTGCAACCAGCTCTGCCAGCACTATGGATATTGTCCGTCGGGGTCAAGAGAGGTCATGCGACAGAGTCAAGCGTCACACCCACAAGCTGGCTGTCAAGCAGGGTCAGATCCCGATAGGCAGGCCATCAGGACAGAGGTCAGTTCATATGGTATGTGTCAGGCAAGCCAGTGTAAATTCTTGTCATTCTGGTTCGATATGAGGGTCCACACGATTTTACTATCTTGAAACATTTACTCTCTTTTCATGTATTACTGCTCACATTTTAATATTCAATTTTACAGGTTAAGCTCACTCATTTAGTGTGTCAGTAAAAAATCAGTGTCAATTGTTACACGTAAGCAAAAATATTTCAAAAGATCAGATAGCTATTTTTTTACTAGATACTGGACAATGATCCATCAACACTCAACAGTGCAACCAGCTCTGCAAATGCACATGGATATTGACCTATTAAATCAGCGGTCTTTTGAAAACATTGAGATTGGACATTTTGGAAATGAAAATGACCTGAAATTGTCAGAAATTAGCTCTCAATATGCAAGTCATTTAGCTCTCCGGAAGTAGGTCCTGAAAAAAAATCCAACTCTGGCTCAGGTACCATTTGTACAGCTTCTCCAACAAATGCAGAAACTTATCATGCAATACTTGTTTTAAGTACCTACCATCAAAATCTACTAAATACATATTTTTTCCTAAATTTGACATACTTCCTCGTCCAACTTTGGGGGGCTAAAGCCAAGTAGGGGGGGAATGAGGCCCTTTAACTGAATTGAAAGGAAACTGTACCCATTACCTACTTACCAGCTCAGCTGCAGCTTGTTGTCAAAATGCATCAGGCTTGGAAGGAAAGCTCAAAGCGAATTCGATCAATGGAATAGAATGTTCAAACTCTTAAAGGGACACTGCCACCACTGTATATAAGGCCTTGCTGCCACCTTCCCTAGTTCAACCTCAACCCAAGGCTATATAAGCCCATTGTTTTAGAGTTAGGGTAAGGCAATAGATACCAGTTAAAGCGCGTATTAGTTCAACCCACATTCAACAAATCAAAGCAATCCAAATGAACTTTGTTGTCAAGGCAACTAGGTTAGACAGATCATGACGTCACTGGTACTGAAGCACATGGTGCACTATATACGGCCAAGAGTGCACTAATGCTGCAGGACCGAATATTTTTTAATGAGACTATTTGACCAAACTGACCCCTTTTCTGGAATCTTTACATCTCCACGAGTCTATACAGGTAAGATAAACCAACATTTTCCCAGTAAGTTCTTCAGGAGATCATCCCCAAAAACGCAATTCCCCGTTGGCTGTTGTGTTGAAGGCCACGGGCCGGGACTTTTGTGACTTCATCTTTTAGGAATGTCTAACACTTGGTGGGGCTGCTTGTAGTGGCCAGAGGTAAGGGCAGCACGGTAACCTAGGTTATGTGGTCAGGCCGACGCTACACCATCATCAAGAATCTGATATATCACTAAATCTTTCATATTTCGCAAAGTGGTCAGAAATTTCGCAAAAGTAATTTCCCAATAATTTTGGGAATATTTTGAAAACAGAAACGGGCCCGCTGTTTTAAAATGTGATAGGGCAGACGGTCCCATCTTTTAAACCAGAGTGGCGCCGCCCCGCGGAGCCCAGGGCTGAAACTGCCAACCCTTAATACCACCATCATCAGAGTTACCACCTTAGAGACATTCAGGACACGTATTTTTGGCGATAATTATTTCGATCTGAAAAAAAATGGGCGTTAGATCTTGGTTGAAGCTTGGTGGCTCATGGTTGGGGGATGCCACTTGTTATCTGGGGGATCACAACAAGCGATAAAGGAAAATCTTGGCAGCCAATTTAAAAAGTATGTGTTTTGTTTTTACATTACTCTTAACAAATTGATGACCAAAGTACAAATTTTTATTGGCTATTTGAACATTTTGGCCCCCAGAGCAACTCTTGGAGGTCATATTTTGGCGCCGACTTTATCCAGTAAGTTGGCACTTTTTACCACCCCTGGTTTCAGGTTGCAATATAAGTCGCTTCGATGTTAAGTTGAGTTTATTTACCAGGTGAAATTGTTGCACAGTGACCTCTGCAAGGTCAGCTGAGGTCATCTGGGTCACCAGCAACAATTTGCACAAACTCCTAATATAATATAAATAGAGACGTGAAAATTACACCACTGTGTTTGTATCGTCGATACGTGTCGCCCGATATGCAGCATGACCTACCTGGGTTACCAAATTACCCAGGTAACATTTTGGATTTTTTCAAAGGTCAAAGGTCAAATTTTGAAGTTGACTTAGCCAGGTCATCAGTACCATATTTCGAAGCGCTTTGACAAGACAAACACGATAGTGTTAAACGTTTTGCTATATGTTTAATCAATAAAAAAGCTATGCACGAAAAACTGCTTTAACTAGCAACAACGAACAACATTCGTGAATAACGCTTCGGAGATAAAACATAGAGATATATTTTAACATCATCGTGTTCGTCTCGTCAAGGCGCTCCGAATAATGTTAGTGGTGACCTGTTTACGTCAACTTTAAAGTAGTTTGACCTTTGGTCAAGGTCATTTGGTGGCTTAGGTAGGTCATGCTGCATATCTAGCGACGATAATCGACGAAACAAACACAGTGGTTTAATTTTTACGTCTCTATCTATAATATATTAAGAGTTTGTGGTTAAATGTCGCTGGTAGCCTCAGATGACCTCAGCTAACCTTGTAGAGGTCACTGAACAACAATTTCACCTGTTAAATCAATAATTTCACCCTAATTAATCTCGAAGTGGCTTATATTGCAGCTTAAAACCTATGCGTGACACATAAGCCGCATTCAGTGCCATCATGGGAAAAATTATTCATTTTGTGTTGGTGAATAGAGAAAAACAAATTAATTTGAGCAATTAAAAAGTACATTTATAGAAAACACCTATCTCCAATTTGTATCATGTGCAAAGACAGCTTACCAAAGCATATTATAAAAATATAAAACATGATTATTTTAACTGCGCTCGTTTAAAGGTCAGGTCAGGTCACCAGAGGTCAAAGGTCATTTAATCAGAATCAACGCAAAAATACAAAACTGTGTCTGGAATGATGTTCCTTACTTCATTGCCATTCAGAAAATGTGTGGTTTTCTAGGAATTGGATAATTTGGTGTGGAGTTATTGGCTAATTGGTTAAGTCATGCAAGGTGCCCTCATGAAATGCCGGAGGCTATAACTCGGCAGCTGTAGCTCCAATGAAGCTGAAACTTGCATAGCGCGATTCAGCGCCCCAGATAACCCCTGTAACGGAGTTTTATCGAAATTTGAGATGGAGGGTATTAATTTGGGGTTTTCGCTTGTCGATCTGTCCTGGAATGCCCCTGTTATTATTATACCAAGGTAGGGGAGACCGGGGCACGTTCAGTCACTTTTTTATTATTGGCCCTGGCGGGCGCACTTTCCTGAGTTGGTGATTGATACTTTCCAATGCTGTTACATACATCAATAACTTCAAATAGTTTTAGGAGGTCAAGTGGTATCTCAGTTTGTTTCGACACCAGTGTCGATAATGTGGCGATGACTCATTTGACAGAACCTGCGCCCATATCGGGCACGTTCTTTGTCACCTATAGGGGGCACCATCTCTTCATTAATGGGGCACTTCCTGTTATCACCGAACGGTCTGTGTGGTGTTCCCTGCAGTAGGAGAGAGGGTTTTCATTCATCCGCCACCACTCAATAGTGTAAAAAATGAACGGCTATATACGATCCCAACACTGCATTTTTCGTTTTTCTTGGTTATCCATGCACGAATCAGAGTCCCTAAGTACGCTATGATTTTTCATTTGAAACTTTTTCCTTTCATACCATTAAAGACCAGACATAAGGAGCTCCAAAAACGCTTTTTGCATACAAATTGGTTAATGACATGGCTACAAATGACCTTTCACAAACATCCAATATTTTCCGGAATGTGTTGCCCCGTGGCCCCCCATTTTGACAAAAAAGCAATTTTGGGCGTACAAAAAAGAGTTTGTCACGACATTCGAATGGTGTTTCTTTCCCATCGAAATCGGCTAGGCGGTTTCTCGAGATCTCTGGGGGGGGGCAGAATTCTGCCCGCAGGTTAACGTAGTTCTGGCCGCTCGTTTGAACTGCATCGCACCACCCGATTCGTTTTACGCTTTGTAGTGGTTACCATTTCTGTAAACCAACAGGCAATATTTTTATGGCGTTTATAAGCGATACCGCACTAGGAATCATGAAACAGATTAGTGACAGAATCTGACCCAGATTGGATGATTAGGAACCTGCCCCAACTAAACACAGCGTCTTCACTGATTCTATTTTTTACTGAAAACTTGGAGCTTGGCGCCCAAACACGCCATCTCGCAAAACAACTCAGCACCACAAAAGTGACTTCTGACACATCGCCGTGGAGTCCAAAACATGTGTTAGTCGCCCGGCATCCAGCCATGCGTAGTGTTAGTGTTATGCATGGTTAGTGGTTAGTCGGCTCGGCATTCCACCATGGTTAGTGGTTAGTGGTTATGGCATGGTTAGTGGTTAGTCGCTCGGCATCCACCATGGTTAGTGGGTAGTGGTTATGGCATGGTTAGTGGTTAGTCGCTCGGCATCCTCCAGTGATTTTGCGTCGCTATTGTCCCGTGATACCGATTTTACCCGTTCTCGATTTGTTTGGCGCCACTTCAGACGTGTTTACCACCCCTACCTACTTAGACTTCTTAGACTTAGAGTGCGACATATCTAAGTCTTCCCATGAAACACCTAACAACGTAAACTATCCTGCGTGTCAAATCGATTTGTTTATATACCTACTTACGTCATTTTTCACAAGTTTGCTTTGAGCATCTGCTAAACTAGTTTTGTCCGAAAAATATTACGCTATAAACTCTTCCGTATGTCTTGTATCGAAGGTGGTGTTCTATCCCGAAGCGGCCGCACGCCAAAACAACATCATTGATCTTTACTTGAAGCATCAGCCGACTTGTTCTCCAGGCAGTGACGGCACAAAATAAACACAGCCGCCCTCCACATACTGACCTCGATTCCAGCCGTCACTCATGGGAGGGAGGGAGGGAGGGAGGGGTAGTCCAGGCCTGCTCAGGCGCGCTGGCCGGCTGCAGCGCAGTCCATAATTCTGCGGGGTCAGTGTGTTCCGCGGGGCGGGGTCAGTGTGATCGAGAGCCTGAGCAAGTAGGTACTGTGCGGAGGAGTCGTGACACGAACGTAGAGAGGAGTCGTCAGTGGAGTGGAGCGTTTGATTGCCGTCAGTGGAGCGTTTGATCCGACACTCACGCTGGTGTCCTTTGAGGTAGTGCAGAATACAGAAAGTATTCGAAGAGCCAACAACAGGGTTCCCGTTTCCACGCGTCGACGGTAATAATTGGATGCGAGATAGAGGGCGCGCCCTGAAGTGCCCTCTGATCATCACACGCTCTGGAGGGTGGAAGAATTCTTTCCCTCCTGCTTATATTCGAAAACCACGGCAACGTAAACTTGCAAACAAAAAGAGAGTTTAGTTAGCTTCGAGACAAGCTCATCAAGAGTTTTTGTGTGGTCCTTTCTTAGGTCAGTGTCATTATGTAACCGAAGAAACTGCGGTATATTCTGTAACGAGATTTACTTATGAGGGGTATGTAAAGCCCACCATGATCTCGCGGAAAAACTGCCCACCGATCTTTCTTACCTTCTCCCTACGGGGGGAGGGCTGACCATTCTCCCCCAGAGGTTTTTATTGAATAAACTTTTAACACACGCTGCGCGTCTTTTGAAACCTGAGTATCTGAGTTAAAAGCAATTATACATAATACAATCAATTTCGTTTGAAATTGGGCCGAATAGTTTCGGAGATAAAAACGTTTTGATGACGTCGATGTTCGGAAAAATACGATAAATGTTAAAAAAGTTTTATGAAGCAAAATACAAAACAAAAATCAGAACAGACGTAAACAATATTTTCTTCAATATGATTTTTTTTTATTTGCAATCTTTTGGGTTGCTCCTAAAATTATAAAAAAAAAAAAAAATGCAAAAATCCCCACAAAATCATTTTTTTAATATTTGGGAAAAAATGGGGGACAAAAACTGCATGAAAAAACAATACCCATATCAAATATAAGCAATATCTTTCATTTGTGAACTGAGTGATGGCTGCCTTAGTTCATGGTAAAAAACACATGACGTCCATTTTTTTAATTCATTTTTTTACCAGATACGAACAAATACATAATTGTATGTAATCAAAGCCAAAAAAGCTTAATAGGAACATTCCTTTTTATTTGCATTTATCATATTCTAATTTTAAGGTTTTCTGATCGCTATTTTGGGCGTGATCGAGTCGAGGATGCTAATGCTAATTTCCTGCGTTGCTCTATCGTGCTTGGTTTGGAAGTTAGAAGGGGGGGCTGCCAGCTCGGCGAAGGTGAAGGCGAAGGTGTAGGGCGAAGGTGAAAAACGCTCCTGAAACCCATAAAAACAAAAGCAAGTTATAGCAATTGTCATCGTTGGTGACAATTTTTGTTCCCTAGGAGTTCATTAACTAACCCATACAAAAAAAGACGATATATGGCGATACTAATTCAACGACCAACAACATGACGCTAACCAAATCATTTTATTTGTCATCACTTTAATAAATTACGACGGCCTGAGCAGAATCGCTATTTTTGGATGTGGCCGATTTTGGGTCATTCACTTGACCTGGAAGGTCACTAGTTGACCTGAAACAAAAAAAAATATATACCCTCGGATTCCTCACATGACAGGCAACATGCCATTTTTTCCGCGTTGCTCTATCGTGCTTGGTTTTGGAAGTTAGCAGGGGGGCTGTTAGCTCGGCGAAGGTGAGGCGAAAGGTGTAGGGCGAAGGTGAAAAAACGCTCCCTTAGGGCGAGGTTAAAAAACTAAAACAAATATAATTAGCCATTTCAAAAATTGTTTTTAAAGGACTCAATTTGTCATAAATATCACGGAAAATGCATCGTGGCCTTGGCGCGGAGTTACAAAAAACCATTTTTTTATTAAAGGCAATGTCATTTGACATAACCTGTTAACGCTGACCTAAGAGACCTGAGCGTCAAAACTTAAAAAAAAGTTGATGCGCAAACAAATAACCAAAATGTTGCTGCGCTGATCGCCGCATTTTTTCCGCTTTTCTGGAAAAGCAAATGGGGGGGTTGTCAAAATGACCCTTCCACCAGGGCGAGGGTTAATTTATAATATCACTGCACTATAGTGTATTTGTAAATGTCCTCTCCAGTACAATGTGCGTCGCCTCTATGCGTCGTGCCTGGCCTCAATGACATCATCACACGACTCATCTCGCCGACGGCGGCTCGTTACATAAACAGTCATAAACGTAACCTTGGACTGGTCGCCAACGAGCCTGGTATTCGTTTATTTCACTTCATTTGACCTTTGAACTCCCAGAACGCGCTCTAGAGGGCCTGATAATTGCACGCCCTGAAGGGGGGGACATTGTGTTTAAAACCATTTTGCAGGGCCGTGGCCTCAGAATCGAAGGCAAGAATGTATATTATTGCAAGGAAGCTAAGGTTGTTTCGCCGTACAATAGCGATAATATACTGCAGTTTGTTTATGAAACACGCACCAGAGGAAACTCTACGAACGTTTCATAGAAATACAACAAGCGAGGAGCTCAGGTACAGGTATAAAGAGCTACTTAGTTAACAAATATTTAAATTTACAGATTGCACACGTTAACATCAGATCACTGTGACTAGTTGTTATTATAGTAACGTAAAATATAGCTAGCAAAGGTCTTGTCACACCAAAAACGTAACCTTAACACGCCTTATGATAATGTTAAAACATGTGTAAACGCGACTGAATATGTAATTAACTTATTTGTATTGTTTTATAGCTGCTTGCCTGTGGTTAATTTTCATATATATTTAATATTCCCTTTTTTCTATCCTGGCACCGCCTTTAAATGAAATATGCTTCGTAACTATTTAGTTGATGTCACAATAGCGCACCAATTTAAATATATCAAAATCAAACCACAACATTTGTTTCACTATGCATTTTTAACTGTCCGTATTTCATGACATGCAAACGACTATGATTTTTTCTTAATTGTCTAAAACTGCCGTCATATGTCAATTTTAGACTCAATCTCCGTTGATCAGCGTTAGTTTAGGTGCATAATTTGGCAGCACATCGGCTTAAGCCATATTTCATCAATGATGTCATCATCCTTACTTTTAAACTTGATATTCATTTAACTTAACACACTATTTGTCAATCTAAGGTTACGTCTTCAGCAAAAAATGCTATCGATTCTTTAGTGGCTTCTTCTCATGTTTTATTGCTAGCCGTATTTCACCATGGTTATTTTCGCTTAATGTTTTAAAATGTTTTAGAAGTAGCCGTTTTCACGATGGACTAAATTTGTGAAAAACGTTTTTAAACCCCCGCCCTATGGTCCCGTACGGCGAAGGGTTAAAATACCGTTCCGCAAAATATAGTCCATCGTGAACACGGCTACTACTTAACCCGCGCCCCGCTGGGTATCCAGCGAACGCGCCCGCTGGGGCAGATTCTGCCCCCTCGTGTATCTTCTGAACCAAGACCGCTAGGCGAGACGCGCAATACGGAATCGAAAGTCTCATTGATACCACCCAAAGCAAACGTCAAAATTTTCGAAATTAAGGGGTCACATGTCAGGTCAAGGGTAGGTATAAGGTCCAAATGGGAGATATTTATTTTTGGGCCATATTTATATCGGAAAGCCTTAGATTCTGTTAATTATGTTGAGCACAAAGTCTTCAAAGGGTATGATGAAACTCCTGCCATAAAGCAAAAGTGAAATTTTAATTTAAGCAAAGTCAGTCAATATCGGGTCACAAACAAGGTCACTGATTAGCAAGAGGTTTACGAAAGTAAGGCGACATATGTTTTATGGGTTGTTTTACACGTTTGATTCGATATTATAAGCCATTTGACAATCATGGGACACCGTGAAAGCGTCAAAGTCAGGTCATATGAGGTCAAAATTGTTAAATTAAATTTTGTTAGCAAAAGTGCATTTTTATAGTCCAGTTTTGTTCTCAGAAAACAGTTGTGATATTCATTTGTCTCTATTGTGGTTCAAAAAAGGTCAAAAAAAGGCTTATTTGCAAAAAGACGTCATAAGTTACTTACACTTGGGGAGTCATAAGTCAGTCAAAAATTCAGATATTTCTTTGAAATTTGGTCTGTTTTTTATACTAATTTCTCTTACATATATTCCGGATTTTTTGATTTTTTTTTTGTTGAGAAATTTTCTGAAGAAAAAAAAAATATTTGAGGGTCAAAAACTCAAAATTTAGCAAATCTGAGGACGCCAATTTTGGAATTAAAATGCAATTTCCCATCTTTCTTGTATTTTAGTGTTTGATTGCCTTTACACTCATTTCTAACGAATTTGCAAACATTCATCGTTGTTTTTTACCCAAAATGACCTCATGACATGACGTGCATCAAAATGTTAATTTTCGTCCAAAGTTATTGATCAATTTCATCAAATTTTTTGTGAGAAGGACGGCAAAATTGATGTTAATGATAAGGTTACTGCAAGTTTCACGTCGGTATCTGCCATGGTTTTTGAGTTATTGAGAAAATCCGGGAGGGGGGGGCAGAATATGCCCCCCCCCCCAGCTGGGCGCGGGTTTAACATATTAAAATGTTTGAAACATATCGCGCAGAATAATCGATCTCGAAAACGGCTACTATAACAGCTGATTAAAATTTAACAACTTTCAAAAAGGTAAAACATTAATTTTAAGGTTTGTCTGCTCCTGTTTCTCAACCGAGTAGAGATAAGGTCAAACAACTGTTGACCTGTTCCTAAATAATAATTTGGCACATTTGGTTACATTTCCAAAATTGACATCTCACCAGGAACGGCTCCAGGGATGGTTGTAAGGGCTTAAGTGTGACTCGGCATTCAAAAAGAATCAGTTCCATTCTCTAACCGGTGTAGATACAAACACCACTGTTTTTACTACTTTGTGTAGACATGTTTAACATTTTGTATTCCTTTTTATTGCGCATTGGCGCCTCCAAGGTAGAGTTCGACATGGCTGCACTTTTCCTTAGCCTAGCCGCCCCACAGCCATGGCATCACAGCCATAGCCAGCCAACAGCCATTGTCAAATGTCAATGGCTGTCCGTTGGCCAGCCGTGAGGATTTTTGTAAATTTGTGTTATGTGCTTACTTACAGTATACGGTAATGGCAACATACCAAGGCTTCTTTTAACCATGTTTAACTCCAGTGTACTGTAATGGCAACATACCAAGGCTTCTTTTAACCATGATTGGTTTGATAAGATTGATGCAAAAACAAACACAGGTAGACTATGCAGCCACAGCCAAATCCACAGCCATGATATAGAGATTTTCCAGTCCGATCCACCCCATTAGCCATGGGGTTCGGCCACCCATGGGGATAGCCGCCCCATGTAGAACTATACTCCAAGGACGTATTTTAGAAAGTTATTTGTGTCACTGGTATTTAATCAAAATCTGAAGATAAGAAATCGCGAGATCGAAAACCCTTCCGAGCTGTTTTTCACTGCTGTTTGCGCACTGGGTCCCAACCCAGAAATGACACCGGCCATCCTCCCGGCGGGCCGGATCACGTCGGTTAGTGGGTCACGTGACCAGTCGACTTGCAACGAAGCCCTTAGGGCATGACCTGGCGAGATTCCATTTGCATTGCGCCCAACTGAGGGATTTAAAGCTCATGGAAGGGTGTGGCACCAATTATGGGACATCCAGCATATTACTATTTTTAGCCCGACAGTAATATGTTTAAAGTTGTTGTATCTATCCAATAGAGCAAAGTCCCAGCATAGCACTAATGCTGTCTGACATGATTACAATGACGTTGCCTGACCGATGACAGCGTGTTGTTTGACCATTACAATCTTACTATTTCACCAGTGCTTGACCTGGGGGCTAGTATAGCCCCCCTGACGTTTATTTGCGATACCTCACAAACCATTCAATATATCAACCTGAATTTTGTAGTACCTTACAGCAAATCAATTTTATATTGTATGTATTTTGTTATAATGTTTAATACTTTGGGGGGTTAGATAGACACTGTTTTGTGACGTCACGTTTATTGATTTTAGTGACAAAATCACTTAAGCTTTAAGCAGCCCGAAAACTGATTACATTTTATGGTAAACTAAAACCCAATAAAGCGAAAGATAGCAAATTGCATGTAGTATAACAAACTACAATCACATTTTTGTAATTTATATTTTTAACATTTTCTTGTATTTCTACATTTTGGTATCCCTTTTGTTTTTTGTCAACATTCGAAAAAAACCCGCGAATTTATGTTAAAGAGTGGTGTTTAAGCAGTAGGGTGTGTCATATCAACAACTTTTTCTCAGTTCACATCCTTCCGCTGATTTGCATTGCCCCTGTTTCCACTGAAGCCCATTGGTGTGATTATTTTGTCCCAGCATTGGAAATTCGAGCGGCGAAGGCGGAATCAATTTTAATGTTTTCGTTGGCGCCCGGCGTTGCAGTCTCTTTGTAAAATGTAACGCATACGGTCACACTAACACCAGCCGCGTAAGCGATCGTCGGCCCGTGGCGACCGACACCGTTTGGCGGTTACAATTAAATCGTCATTTCTGGTTTAAGGGGAATTTCGATGCAGTCGTTGGTGGACTTCATGTTTTGAGACGGTTTTACGGCCTTACAAATGTTGTGACCTCTTTTAAAAGGTTTTTCGCTGACAGCTCTTGGCTGTTGCAGGGTCAGCTCGGGCGGGGAGAAGGAAATGTTTTTTACATCCAGTTCGGCCTTGCGCCATTGTATTGTTTTAGCTTACGAATCATTCCATGTAAATGGCTTAATGTTCGATTCGAGTGAAAGGGATACAAGGTGATACAAATGGGGAAAAAATACAATTACACAGACTCGGTCGGAGTGGCCCTATAGAAGACTGGAGAACCCCTGGGCACACCAGAGAACCCTTAGTAAGCTCAAAGTGACCCTATGCATGACCGAGTGGCCCCCGACCAGACCGAAGGGCCCCTGAGCAGGTCAGATGGCCCCTGATTACCTCGAATGGGCCTCTAGCCAGCACAGAGGGACCCCTGGGCAGGTCGGAGACGCCCCTGAGCATGTCGGCAATGTGAAAAGGCCGCCATAGTGCAGTCCCTGACCAGCTCGAAAGGCCACTGAGCAGGCACTAGACATATAAGAGAGCCCTGGCAAGTTCAACCTCACAGAATGAAGTGGCCGAAATACGACTTTTTTTTGGGGGGGGGGGGCTTTCAACGCTCGGGAAGAGACTCTTTCGCAGTCACGCCCCCTTCCCTGGACGCAATGCTTGGCTTACGGTTTCCTTTTCCCGTACTCTTGGCTCGGGCGGTGACGCCCTCCTGATTACGCCCCTGACGCCCCTGACGCCCTGGCTGACGCCCCGGATACCACGTTCTGATCAGGCACCCAGCGTCGATGGGCTCCACGCACAGTCGAACAATAATATTGACTGCGTCCGCCCTGTCAATCGGCCCCGTAGTGCAATTGCGGCGGGTGGCAGGCTGGCGATCTGTGTACACTATGACGTCACCGCCCGGTAGTTACAAATTCAATCCAGAGACGGCGCTTTTGTCGGGTATTGCCACTTTCTGCGGGCGGAGAAGCCTATCTGTTTATATAGCCTTGGTAGTGCGATAACTAGGACACGGGCGGGGGGAGTGGGGAGAGGGGTTTCTTTTCGGTAGGGCAGGGGCGGTTCCCCCATGTAGGCAAGGTAGGCAATGCCTACCCAGTTCCGTAGCCTTAATCCGATACCGATATTGATCTCCCCTTTTTTCCTTTTTTATCTTTGTTTTATACGATTCTCTGCAATCGGAATAGGCCTATTTTGGAGTACATTTTTCAAAATTTTACAAGACAATTTTCTTCGAAACCATAAATTAATCACAAGTGTAAGAAAAATAATTGTCTAAGCTTGCCTACCTCGTCCTACTAGATTCTCGACCAGCCTGTGTACAAGCGTATGGGGTCTTGCTGGTAGATAGTAGCTGTAAGGTAGGCAAATAAACTAGAAAATCGAGAAGAACACACCTTTTCAAGCGCAATAACTTCAAAAAATAAATATCGCTACAATACCAATTGCTATTTTAGGCTCGTACTAGCTTGCTACATAGGGATTAAATTATTATTTCGAGAAAAAAAAACTTTTGAATGAGTAATCATTCTAGAAAAACGACTGTACTTCTGCGCTGCAGCTACAGCAAGAATCCGTGTTATCTCGCGGCTCAGTTCACGAGCCTTTTTGCGTAGGGAGAAATTCGTTAAATTACATCCCGGAGAAATTCGTTAAATTGTGAGTGCTGTACTGCTATGGCCAAGACCATGTAACTACGCTATAGCTATGTGTGGAAGATTGGTTGGTTGGAGTTGGAGATGGGTTGGAAACTGCCGCTTCTAGCCACCTATATTATAAAGTACAGTAGACGCCGCTTATTAAGCCCACGGTTAATTTGCCCAGCCGCTTATTACGCCCAAGTTGGTCCGGTATGGAATTTCCTGAACAAAAGTATAGGCAGAAACTTCGCTTATAACGCCCACAATTCGGTTATAAAGCCCAGTTCAGCACGCGCTAAGTCATCATGACGCCCACTCCTTCCGGCTCTACACGTGTACAAGCTTCCGCGGTGCCGCGGTTTTCGCTCTGTATCATGCCTCAGTCCGTGCATGACACTCCGGAACGGTGAGCTTGCGCATATCGGCCCGGAGGTGTCTCGGGGGACTTTCTGCCGGCGCCGGACGGCAGTTCCCACGCGACAGTTGCAAAGGAGTGGCCGCACCACTGCGCTGGTGATAATAATATGTCTTTTTGGTTGTTTATGCGACTATATTAGGAACTTCGGATAATGCACCCATCGGTTATTAAGCCCCAAAATGCCCTCGGGTCCTATGGTGGGCTTAATAAGCGGCGTCTACTGTATTATCGATACGCCTATACAGGGGCGGATCCAGCCGCTCGGTTTTGGGGGTCAACTTTCTTTTGCAAAAAGGTACCATTTTTTTCTTCGCGGATTTGGGCTTCTCACCTTATTTGGCATTCGAGATTTTAAAAAATGAAAATAAAAATAAAAAAATCGAAAAAGTTAATATGGTGAAAAATCACATTAAAACAAACGGAACACCACTTTCCGTTGCGTATACACACGTAAGTAATAATCACGTTTATTTCATACCAACTCGCAGGGGCGTCACCGATAATTATTGAGGGGTCGGTGAAATGACGAAAAAAATTGTATCCGTTTTGTCTGCGTGTATTAAAGCCTTTGCAACATTTTTAATGTGTATTTCCATGTTATTGTACGTATCTGGTTAGATTATATATTTAAGGTATTTTAGGTGGCCGATGTTCGCGTCATATCATTTGCGTCGCCTTTTTCGGAACTCGGCAGGCTAGCTAAACATGTAGCCAGCGTGAAAATTAGCCCTCTCCTTGCGGGGGGG
Source organism: Semibalanus balanoides (assembly GCA_014673585.1). Classification (NCBI taxonomy): domain Eukaryota; kingdom Metazoa; phylum Arthropoda; class Thecostraca; order Balanomorpha; family Balanidae; genus Semibalanus; species Semibalanus balanoides. The sequence continues at coordinate 14,675 of VOPJ01011129.1, forward strand.
GGGCTGACAGGTCTCCCTGATGTTTTTCTGAAATAACTTTGTATTCATGCGGCGCATCTTGCTGAAATTTCAGTAGCTTAGTTGACAAAAGTTATACATATGCTGGCAAAATTACACTGAAATTGGTCAAGGGCGGATCCAGACTGCAGTTTTGAGTGGGGCAAAACGTTTCTAGCGGACCTTACCTAACCCCAAATTAAAATTTCTTCCCGGATTTAGTACACTATTTTGCAAACCACAAACGATTTTTCCTCGTTTTTTACCTCTTTGGATATTGACAAAAAAATGTCACTTGCAATTTTGTTTGTTCGACAATCTTTTTTGAATAATTCATCCGTATGTTTTGTTATGGATGGCTTTCCGAGGACAGGACCCGAGCGCTATGCAGAGCTTGTTGCGCTGGTCCTGAACCTCACCACCCCGATCGCGCAACTCCTGTTGGCCGGCATAATTTAGAGACGAAAATTGTACGTGGCCCGCACATACCGTGGACACGGTCGCCCCGGCTCGCCTGACGTCACCTGACCTTGAGTTGCGAACGCTGCCACCGGCCGCAGGCCATCTCAGTCAGGAGCAATAAGCGAGCGCCGATCGACTCGACCGAGGCTCCACTACGGGATAGGGCCCAGAATGACCAGCGCTCTCCATTGAGCTACTGGGGCGAACATGCCTTACAGTACCAAAGCAAATTTTCAATTTGTCAACTGTGCACCAAGGGCGGTCGCCGTTAATTTTTTTAGTGTGAGGATGGGCCTAAGAGTGACGCAAAAATGTGCATATTTTTTTGCGTGCATGTAGGCCTTTGCAGCAGTTTGTAATGTGGGCTTTATATTACAATAGGTATTTGTTATTTAGCGCCGCAAACCGTCGTTAATTTTTTACGGGTTTGCCTGAGAAGACCAAAAGAAATATAGACGGTCGGGCCATGTAAGAGTTTAACCCTTTCTAGTGGCAGGCTCCCGGCTACCCCTTTAATGGTAGCGGAAGATATTCGGCCCCGGAGATCGTCGAGATCTACAAGTCCGAATTTGAAAAATAAAACGGTGGTCCGATTTACCTTAACATGAATCTACATTTCTAAAACATATTATAAATCTTAAATAGGGGGGCGACAGGGGGCCAAAAAGTACAAAAATAGAGGTATTGTTTGATCCATACAGCGGCCAATGTTTAATCAACCGATTTTAAGGGTCAGATCAACCATTGATCGATAGATATTGAGTAGGAAATTGATTTGTGGATGACGATTGTTAAAAAATCACAAAATCATAGCGTGTGCAAGTCCACTAAAGTTGGGGGGCAAAGGTTAAAAGCGTAATTCAAAGTTTTTTGATGTGCTTTTTCTGAATAAATTTCATAGTTTCGTTATTTGTACATCAATTAACAAAATGTTATTAAGCTATTTTTTGTACCATAGGCGAAGCCAGGTTAACGAAAACGGGAGGCCAAATATACAAAATCATGATACAGTCCATGCTTCTACCACGAATATACTCAGTTACTGGTCTAGAATAGTTCCCTTTTGAATGCTGGCAAATCATCATAGGCGTATCCAGGATCCAATTTGGGGAGGTGCAAAAACTTTTTTATAAAGATAAATCCCGCTAATGATAAATACTAACTAATCAGACAATTACTAGTTGCTTGACAATTTTTCATTTCACAATAAGTTACCCGCTTTTACCCCTACCTGGGATCGCCTATTCCTTCAAATGTTTCAAAAAGGACCCCCTGGTGCTTTTTCATCGGAAAACTGCAAGTATGTTTCAATGTCCTTGTAGAGCCCATGCAATCAAAAGCTTCCTTCAATAAATATGACCCTTTTTTCGTTCCTGAAGCGCGCCTCTGCAATATGTATTTAATTTCCTCTCCCTGGACCTCATATGTCCAGTTATCAAATTCTCAACTATGCTGTTTATGTGACCGTAATCGCAGGTAATGTATCACCATGCAAGTTATACCCCCTTTTTGCTGTGCCTGGACACGCCCTTGAAACTCAAGACGTAATACAATATATAAAAGGTAAAACACAAGTAATTAAAAATGCACCTTTTTCCTCGAATAAGAAATAAGGTAATGCAAAACATATATTGGGTGATCATGCCCCAACTTTGATGTGTAACGATTATGATGTGATTTGAACGATTGTAATTATATATGTAAAGATCTTTTCGCCCATAACATAACGATAACGATATGGGTATAACGATAGCAATTATATACTAAAGCGACTCTTTCGCTTTACACGATAACGGATAACGATAGTCAACGATAACGAGCATGTGATAAAGATAATTTAATTTTTGTATGTAACGATCTTACGCTATATTACATTACGATACCAACACTGTTTGACAATGATGATATGGTGATGTGGTAACGATATGATGGTGATTGTATATGAATGATACGATCTATGATACGCTATACCGATACTATGATACGATGACTATAGAATATCTATGGATATGAAATATGAATACGCTACGCTTATGATACTATGAATAACGATGAACAATGGTTGGGCAATTATGATGATTTGAATTGATGTATAATGTGTTTTAGTAAGTTAGTAGGCTCTGCAAAACAACCCACGTGTTCACCGATAAAAATGTTTGAACTGCGGGCAAGCTGATTATTGGATTTGTCCAATGTGTTAGGTTTGAGAAAAAGCCTGTGGCCGAGAAATTCACCCAATATATGTTCTTTTGATTACTTATTTATCTTCTGCGAGGAAAAAGGTCATTTTAATTACTGTGTTTTACCTTTAATATATACTATGTTCCTCGCAAGGGCACTGAATAACGTAATACATTATGCCAAAATATGAAGGAGTAACTATCTCAAGCATCTTCATAGCTATAATCGTAATTTATATTGCTTGATTGACTGTCAGCTAGGCGTTTCATACTTTTTGGAAATCCCCTCCTTTTCAAGGTACCTGAACCGCCTCTCCGGTAATAAATATATCATAACATCAACTAATTTATAACCTTATTTCCAATCGCCCGTACACGCTATGCAACTTCTTCATACTATGTCTTAAGGAAGAATCCGTGGAAGACCGCATTTTCCGTATTATCGGCCAATTGTCGACGAAAAATACTTCCAAACGGATCTGGAACCGTCTCTGTTCAAGTCAGAAACTCCAAAATTGTCCTCTCCGATGTGAAAATCAAATTTTGGAAAAGTGCCGAAAGTTTCATAGCTACTTAGCCAGTTCGGCAGAATATCTAAGAAAACATGAGGAGTGGGCAATATTTGCCCCCGTGCACTAATAGGGTTAAAAAGCGTAACATGCTGTTCATTCAATTCACCGTTACATGAACCGAAGACGATGGCGATTCGTTATGAAGATGGCGACCGATGTGACGCCACGAAGCGTCGTAAAAAAATAGGTTGTGGAAAACGAAAATGTAATATTGGAACCAGACTCAGAAACCTATGCCTGGCTGCAGCAAACTATGCCTGGTTGCACAACTCGGTATGATGACAAATATTGAAATTAATGTAGTTTTTGACAAATATATTGTTCGGATAGTAAATCACGATGACCGGTGGCAGTGACTAGTAAGTGCTTTATAACTTAAGTAGGTATATGGGATAAAAATAACTGTTTACATATGCACCGAACTGCAGCAAGCAACTGGTAACAGTGCAAAAAGTAGGAAAATAGCAAGCGGCAGAACGGCTTTTCCACACATAAATTGTGCCTGCAGATCTGGGGGAGCCTGGGACGAAATGGCTTGGGGAGATGGTCCTGGCCTGGTCCTACTATGACCATTTTCGTCCAGCAACTTGGACATCGCAGAAGCAGCTACCTGGTGCCGATGTCCGCGTATCTGCGTTCACGTGACCTTTTTCGGAAATCGGCAGACTAGCTTAACATGTAGTCCACTTGAAAGCTAATATTGTATGAAGAGAGTGGGCCCTGGGCTAGCAGAATAGATACCGCCAAGGGAGGACTGCCAGACACTTTATTTTATTAATTTTCACATTTTCCCAATTTCTACATTTGAAAGAAATTGCGTACTTTGCCTTCATGGCCGCGAAGCGGCGCGAAATTTGTCGAGTTTTCACTGTGGATGGCTGTATTTTAACAAATTGCCAAAGGAACCAATTTTTACAGCTGTCCGTGCCGACCGTTTTGGGGGCCAAAACATAGACTCGGGACCTTTGGGGGGCCGTGGCCCCTTGACCCCCTGGATCCGCCTTTGCGCCTATATTATGCAACATTATCGATATGAGATGTAAAGTATTATGATTATCGAGGTTTTTATCATAATGGTGCCCTCATGCCTACCTAGTCTCAAGGGCCCAGCGCCGCCCCTGCGGTAGGGTACCTCCATCCAGGAGATTCAAGACACCATGATTCAGAATGCTCGGGTGTATGACGGGTACAAAACGGGTGATAGGTACGACGGGTGTGCCACGGGTTGTACGGGTTATCAATTATTAATTAATTATCACTTGCTTGCACCACCATTCAACCTGTAATCGTAATCGCCCAGCGGAGCAGATGGGTTAGCACTAGTGATGTATATCTAATACAGTGGTGTTGTCAGAGGTGTTAACCATTACAGTCCAGTAAAAAGTGTTGTTGCCGTCAATTATAGTTGGTGTTTTTTGCAAACTAAAACAACGTTTACTAAACTTTTGTTATCCCAGTTACAGCGTTGTTGTACCATTATCTTCTTCATTATAACGATATGTTTTTCGAACAACTATTTTCCCGTTTACAGAAATTCCGGCCGGTAAGCGCAAGTTCTACGCTACTGTTCTAGGAACCTTGGGTGCAACTAACGTCGGTATGGACAATCAGCAAGACACTGCTTACGCAGATGATTCAAAACTTGACGCGCTGGATACGCTACGGCACGCCACGCCGCCGGCCTTTGCTGTAGGTACCTACGTCCGTCAAACTAGCAGCAGCATCAGAATATCACACACGGCAGTGTGATATTTCGGGGTATCTCGATTTGCCAACAAATTGGCATACTGAACATTCTGGATGCGCTGAATACGAAAATATGCCTCTATAGGGTGGTATTTTTTGTTGTTTACAAGTTACAGCCATTGTAACATTTGGATGGGGGATCAGCCAGTCTCGATTTACCCAAAACTTTTGCCATACAGAACCTTCCATGATGCGCTGATTAACGAAAATATTGCCTCTATAGGGTGCTATTTTT
>VOPJ01011129.1:20438-35562 GCA_014673585.1 Semibalanus balanoides
AAGTATCATCATGTTTTTATACCACGTTTTTTAACCGCACGTGCGATTGTTTTTTGCTTTTACAAGCTGATTGGTGATATTTTGGCACGACTGAAAATGATGTCACATTCACTCCAAAATGCGGACTGATAAAGAAAATGCGTTTTTCGTTTAGACGTATATTTGGACAAGATCTCGTTGGATGACACCAAACGCAAGTTCTTAAAAATAGCCCCATACGGAAATGTATCAGTAACTCAAACTATGATGAGTATCAACGTACAACTTTGAGTATCGGATTGTGCATCAATGCTGTGTCTTCCCTACAAATTTCATTGAATGTCGTGAAACGCTTTGCGAGAAAATGACGTTTTAGTGACGTCGTTTCATGCAATTTTTGGTAGAAAAAATCCGTGTTTTTATTCTTTTAAAATTAAATTTTTTAAGCAAATGACAAATGAAAATGTCAAAAGAACGAAAATTGCATTATCTTCCTAATAGCTATCTCGAATGTCGATATTCTGAGCTTTTTACTTTTCTTGTAATATTTTTTTGATTTTTTTTTTAACAAGCAAAATTTCTTGAAGATTCTTTTTAAAAAACTGGAATAATAATATTAAAGGAACCAGTATGGACGATAACCAAACCAACATTTCAAAGCAATATCTTGATTGTGACTGACCTTAGGCTCCTAAGTCGAGTAAACTCACTGTACGTCCTTTTTTAAGTTGTGTGTTTGTTTGTTTAAAGTGATAAGATACAAACAAATCAATGCGTTGTAGAGACTTCGAATGGCAAGAATAAACGATCAATTGGGCATTCCCACTGTCTTTGCCATTTTTGTTCTGGCATCGAATGGGTGCTGTGGTATAACCGCACGGCGTCAAATATATGAACAGTGGATGCAATGTGATCGGTATTTCATTCATGCCGCTTTGTATATAATGTATATATATATAATTTATATATATAATATTATAATAATATATATATATATATATATTATATACCCATTCAATTTATCGTCCCGATCCCATAAATCTTGACCACCTCTGCCTTTAACTGAATATCTGATTGTAATACATAACACTCGCCCGATCCGCGCTGAAGTTAGTGTTTTAATTACATCACTTTTAACCGACCAAGTCTAGGAACAACCGTTTAAGACAATAGCTCTCGTTGGCACCTACATAGATGCCGCAAAAGTGGGCACTTAATTCTTTCACACCGAGCGTAGATTCTAGATTGCATGCTGGATGTATAATTTCCTCGTTGATTTATTTTGTGCTAATATATAAAATAATAAACATCACGTATTGCGTTGATATTAATGCTACCCGTATGATAACCGTTTTGAAATGTTTGTGTCACAAAAGGAAAATGGAAATCCAACGCATGAGGAAATGTGTTTTTGGCAAGGTCATGACTATTGTCATCGTTTTAAATATACATGGGTGCTCGTGGCCATCACGGTGACTGGAATATGATAATAAAGTATTTATGCATGGGTTGATACCCAGATATGGAAATCAATTAAGTTGTAAGTAATGTATTTTGGGGCATGTGTAATGTGTATTGTGTATGCAAGGTGGGACAGGAAATCGCAGGTTTATTTCACTCGATTCAGCTCTGGAGAAGCTTCTACAGACGAAAGTGGTTGGCAGACTATAGTCATCTTGTAGTCATATGATAATTGATGACTATTCATGGGAATAATGATTTGTCATACACACAGGCTCCGTTTCAATGGCAAAGCCCGACTGCGGTGTAGGATGATTGATGAAACGGTATACCTAACTGGTCTTTGCGGCTTCATCCCACACCGTAGTCGGGCTTTGCCATTGAAACGAAGCCTGTAAGTGCGACAAATCATTATTCCCATGAATAGTTATCAATTATCATGACAAGACTATTACTACAAAACGACGGACGTCTGGCAAGCACTTTCGTTGGAAAATGCGTGTCTTCGTTGGCCAAAATGAACCCAGAAAGAACAAAACAATGGATATGTCAGCCAAAGAGTCTACCACATTTTTGCGTCTATTTGTCTGCAGATTGCGTGTCTCACATTTAAGGTGTACGTTTTCCCGAAAATCCGTCATAGTGGTCTTAAAATGTTCCTTAAAAGGTCAAACTGAGAGGCTAAACCAGGAAGACGGCGAAGGACGAGCGAACCAGAATAAACCCACGTCACTTTCGTATCCGCCCAACAGTGGTTCGTTTTGTGCGAAGCATGCCTTTCAATAATTTGTTTTCGATATGTGTTGTTTTTCCATCGCAAATCGATCCAAACTAAATCGATACATTGAACTAAATAGGTTTTGCAGCGTTCTCTTAAACTTGCAGTTATTTTTCAGCGTTCTTTTAAACTTCATGTATGTAAGTAAAAATACATTTTTGGTGGGTATTGGATGGATTTGATTGCGCTTTACAGCTGCATCATTTTTATCGCCTCGCACCCTTTGGTTTTGTAAGCAAAAATGCATTGGGGGCGGGGGTATTGGATTGATTTGATTACGCTTTACAGCTGCATCATTTTATCGTTTGGCACCCTTTGGTTTTGACGTTACGGCGGTGCAATGAAGGAAATATTTTAGAATCGGCAATATGTATATTACAGACGGGTTTTAGCAGCGAAACATTGCATTAAAACCTAATGTAAAATGTAAAGTATCAGACATGATAGTGTATTCGAAATCAATGACAATACAAGTAAGCTCCTAAGATACCAGACGTTTCGACAAGGGTCTGGAAAAATATATATACATTGAACAAAAATATTGAACAATGTCAAAAATTACCAGCATGGGGAAGCGCTCATGTCATTGTAGAAGGCATGTCAAAATCAATCAGAAAAACTATGGAAGCAGCTCATATTCTTTTAGATGATACTCTAAATTCAAAACCTGGATTCTTTACCTGGGGAAATCTGGAGCGAAAATTGCATTGAAGAAATATGTAAAATGAACACTGTCACTATGTGCTGTGAATCAGTTTTGTGAGATAATCAAATGGAAGGGTCGTGTTAAAACTAGGAACGTGTTATAACTATATATTTTGTAGGTCAATATGCAAGAAATGTTTTTACGATACCTTGAATCCTTGTATACGTGTTTCTTTCAGTTTACCTGAAAGCTGAGTGCGATTGTTTTTACTTAAATATGTGTATAATTTAAATATTTTCAACACTGACGAAGACACTCTGCTTGTCGAAACGTCTGGTATCTTTAGGAACTTACTTGTATTGTTCATTGATTTCGAATACACTATTAAAACCTAAATTTCCCTTGCATTTTAGAGACGGTACACTGGTCAACACATTGGTGTTTATCTCATCGCTTCACTTCCCACGGGAGCACTGATTTAAATAGTGACAACTTCATAAACCATGAATTTGCGGNGCGCTAATAATGTGCTATCAAAGTTATATCGATATTTCGATATAAGCAATGTCTCTAGTAGTGGCAAGACATCTGGGGTCTACAGGATAAATTTGTGCTGCCAGCCAGTCATTGAAATATATCAGCACCTAGCATGAGTCTGGAAAAAATAAAAGTGTTGGTGCGATTCAGAAAATGATGTTCAATAACCCTGTGTCAATAACGCCAATTAAGCGATGTGAGTAGACACAACTCATTATATACAGTTACATAGACAGTTAAAAAAGGAAAAATCAGGCATTTTGCAAATTGCCTGACTGGCCAGTCATTTTGCAAATTGCCTGAACAGCCAGGCATTTTGCAGATTGCCCAGGCATTTTGTAGAATGCCTGGTTGGTCAGGCATTTTGCAGATTGCCTATGCATTGTGCAGAATGCCTGGCTGGCTGGGCATTTTGCAGAATGCCTGGTTTTTCACATTGCCCGTAACACATATATATATATATATATATATGAAATGTAATTACCTTTCTAAAGGAGCACACAGTTCTTGCCTGCAAAATACTAGTAACATGTTATAACGATGGCCGAGAGGAAGAAAGTCGTATATTTGCGCACTATTGCAAGAAGTGCTGTCTAGCACCTCTGTCTTTACGCAAGGAAAGGTCAGATCTCAGAGGCCTGGCGAGCAGACGTGAGGCAATATAATGTTTGTTTTTGTTAAATCCGGAAGACAAAAGTTTTTAGTATAGTCTTCCCTGAACGATATGCGACCACCAAATTTATGACTTGAGACAGCGCGCTGAAACAAATTTATTTAAAAAAAATGAAGATGATGTGTATTGTTCTCTGACTCGTTGTCAAGGACGGCTAGGACGCACTGCACGTGAGAGATAACCAGGACATTGATCGGGGTGAATGAAAGTCATTGGTCAGCGTCAATTGCGTCAGGTGCGGACCGATATCACACTGAGATGGCCAATCAGACACCGTTGCATTTTGTGACGAGAGCAGATAGTTGAGATACCCAGTAGTAGCGCTTATCAAACATGACGACAAAATGTCGTCACCGTGGGAATGTCACGCCCTATATCCGCGCGGAACCAAGCAACTGAGCAGCAGAAGCATGCCGTGACAGTTTCCACTGCCCCAGTCATAAACAATCAGCTCTGTTTTTCTGCAGTAAGTTTCACTGTGGGAGTAGAGCAAGGCTTTCCAAAGGTCTTGAGCCCTTCCGCATGGTATCAGGCATGGGCTGTTAAGAGGGAGAGTGAGTCCTTTTGCCAGCCTGTATTTATAGCTTGGGTACGGGCAGTTATCAGCGTACGGACTTTTGAGCCTCGTGCTTCTCAGTGGTATACAGAGACAGGTCGTTGGTAAACGTATATAACATATGTTATATAAATTGAGTGGATTGAGTAAAGATCCTTGTTGTACCAGATAGGATTGCACACATACAGGAGCCCGGATAGGCACCGTATCACATCCAGGCGCGCAACCAGGATTTTCGTAAGGAGGGGGCACGACCTCAAGGGGGGCCCCGTCGGACCACGAGGGGGCCCCACCATTGCCGACCCAATAAGGACTCCTGCTCAAATTACCAGGAGTAGATCTAGGGGGCATGCCCCCCTATTTCCCCAAAGGTTCTGAAGCCTTAATTTGCTCTCCAAAAATAAAAAATACTCAAAAAGGTCTGACACGCCTACAGATACAAACGGGCTGACGACTCTGCCCCCCACCCCCACGGTCAATAACTTTACCGCTGATGGCTGACGGCCTGTTGTCCCTCACGAGTCACGCTCCACAACTTTTTGGAAATATGCAACTGATTTGGCCGCCCAAACCACGCCCTGCAATCCGCCCCGCCATATAGAATTATTATACAATATTTAATAAGAGCCTCTGGCTAGACCGAAAGGGTCCCTGGGCGATTCAGAAGGGCTCCTGAACATGCCGAATGGGCCCCGTAACTAGGCACGGAGGGGTTCCTCGGCAAGGCGGTGGGGCTCCCTGGACAAGATAGGAGGGGCCCCTGTTGTATGGGGGGTCCGATAGGCGCCTGAGCATGTCGGCAGGGCGACAAAGCAGCTAGAGCAAGTCCCTTGCCAGGTCCAAAGGCCCCCCTGGAATGGGCCGCAAATAACCAAGCAGTTGTTGCGCCCTAAAACGCCTAATCAACAAACAAACAAAAGGCCCCCTGGACAGACCCAGAGGGCCCCTGGAAAGTAAAAAGACCTATGAAGGTCGAAGAGGGCCCGTTGAACCGAGATGGGAAGGGTCCTGCAGGCGGTCAGAAAGGGCCACTGAACTGCCTCATTGCCTTAGCCAGCAACGGAGGGGCCTCGCGCCTCAGTGCCCAATGGGCCCTTTCAACGCTCCGGAAAGGCCCTTTCAAAGCTCGGGAAGGGGCCCTTTCAACGGCTCGAAAGGTGACCTTTTTTAAGGCCGCCGCACAAGTCCTGGTTTAGTGCCTGCCTCAGAGGGGCCCCAAAGGGCCCGGCCTCAGAGGGGCCCCTCATTTCGTAAAGGGAGGGGCACGGTTGCCCGGTGTGCCCCCCCCCCCTTGGTTGCGCCTCTGATCACATCGATGGAATAGGTCTGGAGTTTGGAGAGCTGTTATTTGTTATTAATTAAACAGAGTTTAGAAAGGAAATCAATGAACTGCAGAGGAGGGCAATGGGCGTCCCATGTTACCTACATCAGCCGTTCTTGACCGCAATTTGCACCTGCTCTTTGAACGGCCGCCGCCCCACCCTCCACTGCCGCCGCCCCACCCTCCACTGCCGCCGCCACGCCCTTGGCCTTGACTGACCACCCGCGGCAGTAAGACACCTATAAAACTAGTGCGCCATGGTACCAGCGGCACCAGTGCAGAGCACAACAATCAGCCAACATGAAGGTGGGTAGATACCGGACAAGACTGTCGAGAACGGGCTGTGCATGAGGTTGATAACATACTAGACAGTGCGCGCTGCTGGAATGTGGGTGTGTATGTAACTTGTGGTCAAGTTCAAAGCAAAGCTGTCATGCACATACGAGTAAATTACTTTTCAGAAGTGTTAACAGCGCCTATGTGCTTAAATGTTTCACTTGTATGATACTGAGTGGAAATAGGCGATAAAAGCCTTGGTGACATATACAACTATAAGAAATATATGAAGAAATGACTATTAGTGCCAATGATATAATTTTACCTGTATCAAATAAACTACATTCTTGACTCAAATTTACCTTTGGGCATAATGCTTTCCATAAACCGTCAAGTTGCCTGCTTTTTCAAATAAATTTCCTCTATCCAGCGTTTGACTAACTGTGTTAAGTTATTGTCTGTCACAGATCTTCTTGATTGCCGCTCTCGCCGCCGCAGCCGCGGCTGCTCCCCAGCGCAGCGGGGGATACGGACACGACGACGCATATAAGCGCCCGTAAGTGTGTGGGAATGAAGAAACTCGAACACTGTTTTTTTTTCTTCTTATTATTAAATATGATTTAATAATGTGCAAACACAGTCACTTAACAGTACATAAACATAAGGTACTCAACAGTCATACCAAATTAGTCATGAAAATAATAGAAGCGAAGGAAATAGATACAATAAATACTGTAAAATATAAAAAACATAATACAAATACAAATGACAACAATACGATATAATCTGAATAACAACCACCAATAATCGGTTATGTGACGACGCTGCTCGTATTCGTGCCAGGTACGCTTACAACTTCGCCGTGGAGGACCACTACGGTGGCCAGTTCTCCAAGTCTGAGCACAGTGACGGCCACAACGTGCAGGGACAGTACGGCGTCGAGACCAAGGACGGAAGCACACACGTCACCTACTACGGCGGCCACGATTCCAGCTACAAGCCCACGCCTTCTTACCACGAGCCGGCCTACAAGCCCAGGCCTTCTTACCACGAGCCTGCCTACAAACCCACGCCTTCTTACCACGAGCCTGCCTACAAACCCACGCCTTCTTACCACAAGCCCGCCTACAAGCCCACGCCTTCTTACCACGAGCCTGCCTACAAGCCCACACCTTCTTATCACGAGCCTGCCTACAAGCCCACACCTTCTTACCACGAGCCCGCCTACAAGCCCACACCTTCTTACCACGAGCCTGCCTACAAACCCAAGTCCTCTTACCATGAGCCGGCCTACAAGCCCACGCCTTCTTACCACGAACCTGCCTACAAGCCCACACCTTCTTACCACGAGCCCGCCTACAAGCCCACGGCTTCTTACCACGAGCCTGCCTACAAGCCCACGGCTTCTTATCACGAGCCTGCCTACAAGCCCAGGCCTTCTTACCACGAGCCTGCCTACAGGCCCACCACCGCTTATCACTAAACCGTATGCAAGAAACTTGCTATCACGCCCACAAGCCTGCCAATTTCAACGGACGGTGAACCACGAAGGCTGTATTTATTGACGCACAGTTTACTTCCTCGTTCATTCATATTCCCTTTGACGACTGCAGAGAAGTCACTTAAGATACATCGAGTGAAGAAGAGGGGTATTTCGCTGAATTATGTATCAACTTTATTGTCCTTGGTCGTGAAGCAAAGACGTCTCCTCGGTCGTGCTTTGTGCCGACTTTGTATTGTGTTTTGTATGCAACGTGTGTGACATTGACGCTATTTATTTTGAAATACATTCTTCTGAAAACAACGGTCGTGTTCTAATCGGCTAACAAATGCAGGATATCACTGCAGAATGAAGATATATCTTCAGGAAGGTTTCCAGTACCGAAAAATGTCGTGTACAATAATTTAATCATAATGCAAACTCTCTTTCTATAATATGTGGAGAAACGCAGGATTAGCTAGCAATATCTAATGAAGATATCTTCATAGAAGACAGCCATTTACGCAAGAACTGGCTCTGGAAACATGTGATCACGGAAGGAGTTGTTTTCTATTCAAATGGTAAATACTGCCCCACCAACTTGATGCTTTGACCCACCAGTTTTTGTCAGATTTAAAGGTTTCCTGGAGTTAATATAGTCATGTCTTACATCGACCATGCAAAACAACCAGCCGATATTACATTTTGCCCACCAATGTTTTATGAAAAGCTCCACCCATGCATTTGACTGGCTGTCCAATGTCCATATACCTGCGTCAACATCATGTTACACCGAATTCTGTGACGACGCGAAGACGGAGCCGAAGCTTGGCATCAAACAGCATCGATATCGGGACTACACGTCCAAATGGGTCCGCTGACAGCCATTGAGTAAGGAGACGTACACGCCAAATGGACAGCAGTCGGGAAAGATCGCATGACCAGGTCGATCACCGCTTGATATGGACAGGGAAAACCGACATGTCGCGGTCCTGTGGACTCGGGGCCGTCAGAAGGTAAGATTGCCGGACCTGCAGGGACATTTGTGAGACTACGACGCTGAAAAAATAGGACAGTATCTGAGAGCTAAACAGGATGACTGAGGCAAACGCTAATGCTGAGCTCTGGACAGACTCACCGTTCGAGAAAGACGATGTTTAAAGAAACACTCTCACCTTACATAAGATAACGTTTTTTAGGCTTGCTTCATCGCTTAAATAAATGCTTAGATGCAAATTCGATGACTATTGAAAGGTTTTTGGTTTAACCGGCGAAAATATGCCGACGAAAACTATGAATTGTAACTTTGTACACTAAGTTCATTTATAACTTTCATGAGCATACAGTACTATGCGTCATGAGAAGTTGAATCATATAGTACCAGAGTAGGAAGAAAAGAGCTAATGAACAGTGGTTCAATGAAATCGAAAATAAAATTAACAGTGAATCAAATAAGACAACCGTAGACAGTGTACTCCTGAATAAACTTAAAGCAGAACGAGATGATCTCATAGAAACTTGTGCTAAAAGGAACAATGTTTCATGATCAAATACAGTGGCGACAGTTTTCCAAAAAAGGAACAAAATACTTGCAATGCCTCGTTTAAAAAGAATATAAAAAGAATCTTTAAACATGCGTCTCAACTGACAGATAATGGACGTATGACAGAAAGTTCTCAAGAAATGGCTGATGAGGGAGCAGAGTATTTTGAAGGATTATAAATGACAAGGGACCTTAACGCAGAAGATCATAATCTGTTCGATGACCTTACAAAGTTGACCGCAGAACAGACAGAACTTTGAGAAGGGACGATATCAGAGGGAGAGTTAAATTCGGCACTCACAGCATTGAATGGATCTTCTTCGCGCCAGGACCAGACGGCTACACAGCAGCCTTCTTCCGTTATTTCTGGTCTGAATTAAAACTATTGCTCATAGCATCTCTGATAGAAATCTTTCAAAAGGGTCAATTGACTTCAGATTTAAATATTAGTATTACTACTCTTATTCCCAAAAAAGGAAAAGCAAGGGACACAATTGAACACCTTCGACCAATCAGCTGATTAAATGTGCTGTACGGACTACTGACCAAAGTTATCTCAATGAGGTTGAATAAAGTGATAGATAAAATCATCAACAGCGATCAAAGCGGCTTTATAAAAGGAAGGTTTATAGGCGAAAATATCAGACGGATATTAGACATAATGGCAAAGACAAAGAGCCAGGATATAGAAGGGCTGTTACTTCTCTGTGACTGGAGTAAGGCATATGATTGCATAGACTGGAGCTACTTGCAACAAGTTATACGTGCTTACGGTTTTGGACAACAATTCAGAAAATGGATTGAAATACTTGATCCCAGTGGAAAAGGTAACGGTTGTTCTGCGTGAATACAGATTAATGGAATTATCTCCAGAAAGTACTCGCTGCGCAGAGGCTTGAGGCAGGGATGTAGCTTGAGCAGCGGACTATTTCTGATGTGTGTTGAGCCTCTGGCAGAGAGAATTAGACGTAGTAACTCCATGATACGGGGCTTGACATTTCCAAACACGGAAGCTAAAATATCCGCCTATGCAGATGACTTTGCACTTGGATCAGAAGGCAGCTTAAGAGAGTGTTTAGCTTGTTGTGAAAACTTTCAGACCATATCTGACCTGCAGCTTAATAAACAGAAAAACAAAGCACTGTGGATAGGCAGATATCGCGACCGAAGTGATATCCTTTGCCCTGAAGCCCAGCTATCTTGGGATAAAGGCCCAGAAGAGTATTTAGGAATAAAAATAAATGCAAACGTAGATAACATACCGGAGCTAAATTACCCGGGAAAGATAGTCAAATTGAAATAAAAATTGCAATTCTGCTTTGGAAGATTTATGACGGTGTACGGCAAAGTACATATTGTTAAATCTGAAGCAATGTTACAGCTGATGTACTTATGTCAGTATTAGCCAAGCCATCACCAGCACAGCCTAAGGAGATTGAAACTATTGTCCTCCAGTTTATATGGGGTAAGGGACGAGACGAGATAAAATAAAACGATCAGTGTTAAAAAACGAATGTGCTAACCCAGCCAGAAATTTGGTTGGGTACAGATTGGGACAGCTTGGGAAGAGCTATGGAAATCCCACCTTCTCCCAATCGGGTGGGCACATTTGGGCTTCCCAGGCATTTCCGAATCAGACTGGGTGCATTGGGGTAAGTTGGGATTTCCCAACCTGTCTGATCCTCATCAGTGGATATGATGGGAAAAGTCCCGCACAAAACCATTGGAAAAGGCTTGGGATTTCCATTGTTTTCCCAATCGCCAGAGTGGGAGTTGCGTGGGAAAACCGTAAGAGATTCCAAGACTCCACGATCGCGCTTTATACCTTATGGCAGGGACGCACTCGACGATTTCGTAAGGGCTATATGACAAGACCAAAATAACGTGTCCTGACCTCAGTCCTCCTGTCGAGACATTAATTCTGAAATCCGTAATATGTTTCAAAGGGGCCGAGGGTGGATTCACTGAAAGTAGGAGCCTCCCCCAGTCTGGTCCCTCGGCAATGCGCAATCATTCCCCCAAGTTGTGCCATGATAAGGCCCTGGTGGGTCGTAGGGATCCTGGGCATTGTAGTGACATTNCTGTGGCTTCGGCAAGATGTCAAACTTACAAAAACGTGACTTGAGGTCAGGTCATTTAATGTGACCTGACAACGTGACCTTGAAAGTTAGGAAGTATTTTTTTAGAAAGTGTGGGTAATTGATGGCCAAACAGCTATACAAAATTTGGCGGCGCTACGCGCCGCCGTTTTTCCGCTAGTCCGGAAAAACCTGTGAGGGGGGGCTGATATCCCCCCCGTCGGTGCGAGAGTTAAATCTGAGGCAATGTCACAGCTAATATACTTAATGTCAGTATTAGCCAAGCTATCACCAGCACAGCTTAAGGAGATAGAAACTATTGCTTTCAAATTTATATGGGGTAAAGGACGAGATAAAATAAAACGTCAGTGTTAAATATGAATGTGTAAAGGAGGATTAAATGTGCCAGACCCATCAGATAACAATAGCAAAGCTTAAAAATCGCTTGGGTAAAAAAGTTTTAGATGACGAAAACTGTGGAAAATGGAAAGACGTTGCTCATAGCTACGTGAATATAACAGAAAATCTTTCAATATTGCAGTGTGATGCATCATATGAACAGGCCTTCCGTTTAAGTCAGAACGCATTTTGGGCTGAAACAGCTTATGCGTGGTCAGACATAACGAAAATAAAAAAATCCGTGGAGCGGATAATTTTTTCAACTGTGTTATGGTGTATAACCGATATCTCAAACTTGAGAGTAATCCAAATATAATCAGACAGGCCATGCAGCAGGGAGGGGTGTATCAGTTGAAAGATGTATACGATTATGAAAGAAGATGTTTGTATACTAGCAGTCAGCTACGGGAAAAGTATCGATTCGGACATTTTCTCGTATGGGAATCACTTTTACATAGTATACCAGTTAGCTGGAAAGAGACCATAGCAAGAGAAAAACCTGTCGCTGCAATCCCAACACACATTTTGAAGAGATAGCAGACGTGGCAAAAACACCCAGATTGGCTACTAAGTTGTTGAAAGGCTGTCCACACGTAAGCTCCCCGGAACAAACGAAGAGTAAGTGGGAACAAGACCTAAATGGAACATTGAATTGGTCGGAAAGTCTTAAAAATACATATGCATTAACAACAGATCCTAAACTACGCTGGCTACAATATAGAATACTCATGAGAATATTGACAACGAACCAGCTTCTTAAAATATATGGTATAAAAGACAATGACAATTGTGAAAGATGTCCAGGTACCAAAGAGAACATCCCTCATTTATTTTGGCACTTCCATTATGTTACGACATTTTGGATAAGTGAGAAGTTCCGCTCTCCAGAACGTTTCTGCTTACAGAGTATCATAAGCGGAATTTATCCGCTAAACGCAACGAAAAGAAATACACCCGTTCAGTTATGCATATTACTGGCAACACAGTTTATTTGGAACAGTAGAACTACAGAAAGACCCTATGCATGCACAGATTTACTAACTGTGCAAAGAAATACATAAATATTGAAAAATACGTAGCAGTAAATGAGGGACAAATGCTAAGTTTCCAAGAAAAATGGCAAGCGGTAGCTAACAAGCTGGGCATTGACTAAACAACACTGTAGTCGATGTATGGAGAAGTAGACAGCAGGCTCAGTGTTCGGTAGCAATTGCTCTTCGTGCATACCTATATGTGTTGATGTATTTTATGTGTATGAGTGTGTATGTGTGTGTGTGTAGGTGTGTAGATGTGGGCGTGTGTTGTTGATGATGAATATGTTGATTGAAATAAACTAGCCCTCGAGTGAGGGAAAAAATATAGTAAATCATGTAATTATATGTGCCAAAAATGTAATCAGATGGGACAGAGTGTTGCGTCTATCTCACCTTATCTCACACTTAAAAATGGATCAGGAAATAGAAAAGCATACTGCCACATTGAATGGAACACTGAGAAAATATCAGAGTAAATGGTCCTGTATGCCCAGGGAGCCGACATAGGAAGAGTATTCTAATGGGTAGGTCACAGATGTATATAAATGTGCTGTATAAGACATAGACTCCACAGAAGCCGCCGCCCGAGACGTTGTCTGGCCGGAATACGGCGAAGCAGTGACGCGATGACAAATTCGTGTGTGTTTTTTTGTGCGTGTGTATGTGTGTGGGTGGGTGGGTGTGTTTTTTTCTGTAAAATAAACCGACGGTGGAATCCGGAAAAAGTGAAAAAACACATCTGAAACAGTTCGACACTAACATCTGTCACAGCTCAGCACTGCACTAACATCTGTAGTAAGATGATTATTGATTTCTAACTTCTCTCAATCATATCTGAACTTCTTTTGAAATGTGGACTGTTCCCTTTAAGTTTCTAGTGTGTTTCTCTCGGTAATAACTAGCTTTCTCTGGTCAAGTGCCCCCCTCCCTCTCCTCCCCCTTATACGCCGTGATAGGCCACCGTCGAGCGGCGACATGATTACCTCGCTAACTCAGTTGTCGTCGTAGAATCGTGTTGTCGCGTCCGGCGTCCTCTCGACCGTATAGCTCAGCCGCGTCAGGTTCTGCGTCAGAAGCGCACACCAGCCACCTCACTGAAAACATTTTGACCACATTTAGCACGCGCCCTGGAGGGGGGGGGGCGAAATCCGCCCACCCTCCGGATTTTCGACAATAGCGGAAAAACGGTGGCGTGCAGCACCGCCGCTTTTTGCATACCCGTTTAAAAATGAACTACCCACATTATGTTTAAACGTTTGGTCTCGAGTCATCTCAGGTCAGGTCACCTGAACAGGTCACGTGATGACCTCACCTCCAAAACGTATTTGGTCGTATGCAGACACAGTTCTCGAACGATCAATTTCACACTTGCACGATGTCATAAGGTCATGGATACCTTCCATTTGCTTATCTCGTATTTTTTATATCTGTGGCCTAAGGTCAGGGTAAATTCGTGCGAACCATTAATACTGATTTGTTAATAACTCTCGACGTAATGAAGACGGAGACGTGACAATGGTACCAATGCGTTTTCTCGTCAAGACACGTTTTTTTTCAATATGCAACATGTCTTACTTGGGTCACCACTTGTGCTTGACCTGAGGTTAAATTTCCAAGTTGACCTCTACTGTAAAAATGAACATGATTTGAAGCGCTTTGACGAGAAAAACATGATTGCGTCAAAAGAACTGCTTTGTCTTTAATAGTGAACAAGTTATTAGCAATGATTAACATATAACATCCCAGACATTGTTGAACTGGGACATGTTTTAGCTTTATAAAAATATATTGTACACCAGTTTTAAACAAGTTTGCAGCGGAAGCGGAAGTAGTGGTTGAAAGCTTCCACTGCAAATTGTTTAAAACTTGTGTACAATATATATTTATAAAAATATTTGCCAAACACATTTTTTGCAAACAAAATCTTTTATGACCTGCAATGACTTCTGGAGCCTAAAATATTCACCTGAGCTAAAATTTAAGGACAACTGAGTCCATCAAAAATTTCAAGAGCTTTCGATTGACTTTTTTCGTTTTCTTCTACCTTTTATAGGTTCTAAGATAATTGGGCTATCTGGAGAAGAGCCCTTATCTGGAGCAGAGTCCTTATCTGGAAAATCAGACCTTTAGTGACCTCTGATGACCCTGAAAAAAAATCGTAGACATTGTTTCGAGCTATCTATAACTGTTTTCAGATCGTCACTACATTGAATGGCTTTCAAGATCATAGAAGGGGCGAAATCCGCCCCCCCCATCTGCAGGACGTGCTATTCTCAGAGGCCCTCCAGGGCGCGTGTTAACCCTCGCACCGACGGGGGTCTGAGCCAACATCGAACCGACGGGGGGGCGGATAACCGCCCCCC
>VOPJ01011130.1:0-24645 GCA_014673585.1 Semibalanus balanoides
AGTCAGAGCAGCATGATTAAAAAATGGCCGAAATTCTGGCCCAGACGGTATTATCACATCAGTCACGTCACGTTCGGTAGCGGCCCTAGGCACACTCTCTGATGCTGCCTGTGGATATGCTGTTCCGCCATGCTCCTGTGTGCTGCGGTGCAGTCTAGCGCTTGAAGTTTAAGAACCAGGGCCCAATCTTACCAAGTGCGGCGCAAGTATGTTCGGCCTGCCGTGAATGGAGTGCTCAGAATGCCGCACTTATTGAACCACGGCGTTTATTCGACCTTTCTCGTTGTCGGAATAGCGAAGTCGGTAGAGCGCTAGGCTGATGATAGGATAATCCCCGGTTCTATCCCGAGCCCCGGAGTTTTTGCAGGCCGGCGCAATAATAAGCGCATCAATATGCCGTATTTACCAACCCCACTCACGGCATTTGGTAAGACTGGACTTGTGGTAAGACTGGGCCCAGGAGTCTGCTGGTGATTCTTGGTCAAACTCGCATAATTTCATAGAACGTAGCATGAAATTACAAATAAGGAGCCTGGGCAATGTCAAGCATCTCTGACTTAAGACTATTTATCTAGGTATCATTCAACTGTCGTCTCTTTGGATCAGTAAGATATAGCCCTAATTGACACGCACACCTGGCGCATGGCGATATTCAGCAAATATGTTGAATTCATGAATTCTTCATTCAGCCAATGTCCAATGTGAAAAGTGATGTAAACCTGCTTAGAAATGAATGCTGCCTCAGATTCTGCTGAAACGAAAGCAATTGGCTAAAACGGTGATTGACTTAATGTGTATCATTTTTGCGATGCATTTTCAATCAAAATCAACTTGCACCAACAAAACAACATCCATTGTTGACTAAGAGCGGTAAAATATCAAATGACACATACCTTGCTGATTTGTCATGACCTGTCAATGACAATGCACTGTCTTGAGGTTAAATTTAATTTCGTCTTCACTTCTTGCTCCCGCCTGGAACAGAAGAAACTGTGAAAGTCCATGTGCACAGAAAACTCGGTAAAATAATGAACATATGGTGATATTTCAGGAAGACAAAGTATCAGCCTCCCTGCTTGCGTTTTGCCTTTAACCTGAACATGGTGGCCAGTTTAGGTTAGAGGCAAAACGTTCAATTGAAATGATTAGCAGTATATTCTGAGACTAAGCCATTCACACAAAACAGGACAATCTGGTTAATGAATACAATGACGACAGCAATTCAACTTATATTCACAGGGCTTTTGGTATTAAATATGTACCTTGTTCACTGTGATTGGATGAACTCCTTCCCGAGATTCCTCCACTCTATCACAGCGAACAATTTACTTTATTCCGAAAGCTATGTGAACACTAGTTGAATTACCGTCGTCATTGTAGCTATATTAGTTGTCATGGATATTGGGACAAGTCAACTTACACTATTTGGTTAAAAGGACACATGAAGCAGCTCTATATCGAATAATGGGAGTATGAAGCAGCCGCCAAAGAGAGCACGAACGCGCATGTGGATACATGCTGTTTGGGTGTGCGTTAAAGGTGTATCTCGTACTTGAATGCCGCCGTGTCTCTGAAACTCCCGGCAGTAATTGCCACGTTTCTCAAATGTGCATTACATTGCATGCATAAACATACATAGAATAACAGAAGAATTTTTCACATTGTTTAGCCATGCTACAATGCCAATGGAATAATTGTCACACTCTTAAAGCAGTTGCATGTTTTTCCACTTTTTCACAATGGATGGCTTGCAGACAGTCCAGCCTCTTCTGCCAAGACAAGCCAACTATAACCTTCTACCTTATATGAATGTCCGTAATTTGTGAATTAGGTAACCCTTCCATTATACCGTTGTGGTCAATATTGACCAGGTCCGGTTTCACTTCCAAACGGCGTGGTTTGGCGAGTTAGTGACTTAATGAGTGAGCGCCGACCATTACACCAGCCCGCACCATGTAAAATGCAAGTGGGTGAAACTAATCGCAGAATGGATGTCGACGCCCCAATTGGATTTTTCACCGTTAGCGTGCATATTTAATGGCAACTGCCCACATTCGCAATAGATCCAGAGTTCACCGTTTCTCCTCAAGGCGTCGACGTGTATCTCTAACAGCGACGAAAGGATTTACGCTCGTGAATTGAAGATAATTGGAGCATACCAATAGACGCTACCAGCACGAAACATTCAAATAAGCTTCATAGACTGCTTGACAAAGACCACATTTGATTAATCAAAACAGCTAACGGCTATTCACAATGATGAAAAGGTAGAAGCATGCACAGTTTCGATTGAGTCATTGAGCATCATTCTGGAAACAACCGTCAATTATTGACTGCTCTTTTATGTCATTATGGTTCAGCTATTGGATACGGTATTGGTTTGGCTGCTTGCCAATTAAAAATACTACATTATAAACAGAGGAGGCACTTAAAAGCCCCTTCTAGATTATCATTGGATGTATGAAACACACAACATGGATATATACAATTATAATACAGCTCATGGTCATGATCAGATGGGCCACCCGGGAGGGGGCAAGTGAGGCAACTTGCCCCTTCCCCTCTGGTTAGCGACACCCTGAGTTTGATGTAGATCCAAATGTATGTAGTGGACTGGTTAGCTCAGCGGTAGCTCGCTCGCTTGCCGTGAGAAAGGTCCTGGGTTCGAATCCCGCGGCAGCCGGTTCGGGAATGGGCTCTTGATTGATGATCTGGAGCCCAACAGCGGAGCCGATGTGACATGTAGATGCTCCCGGTAATTGGATATAAGTGATGGGTAACCTGTTGTTGAGTGGAATTTATAAGCAAAATGAATAAATAAATACGAAGTAATTTAGGGGTTGGAAAAATAAATAGAATGCTAAATAAATATAAATACATAAATATAAATAAATAGAAAATATAAATAAATAGAAAGTCAACAGGTTTGCCCCGACACCAAATACGCGTATTTTGCTAAACGTATTTCCTTATTCCTGGTAAATACTCGCATTTTCTTCGGTAACCAACGACAGATTTTCCCTCAAAAACCTGGAAATCCTAACAACGCTAATGGTCATAATCATTATAGTGTAGTCGTGTTAGCATGATAGCTCAACTCGGGGCCATGACCATGATAATATTAGGGTACTATGACAATACCTTCTAAGTATTTGTGCAATTTCTCAGAAACGTTGGACATATGCATTGAAGGGTTTCAGAGAACACTACAGGAGAGCACCGAGGATAAGAAAAGTTTGGGTTAGGCTAAAAACTTGCATGACCAATTACCAGGATTCTATATTTTTGCCATGCAAACAATGTGAAATTCGTAATTAAAACATACCCACTTGAAAACTACCCCGCGAGTTCCTGTTCCAGTACTCTGCAACTGGTCGCTCTTCGGACACACATTAGATGCAAATGTGTATTTCCACTTTTGTTTTACGTCCAACCACTTGTCGTTTATCTGAAGCCTTAGATTGCTGTGTTACTACGTTATTTCCACAATCATTCATACACTGATGCTGAAAAGTGTGAAATGGGTGTTTGTTTTTTGTTTGTTTTTATTATCACGATCAATGTTCAGTATCACGACCATACCATTTGCACAGCTAGGTGGCAGAAAAAAACGGATTTGTTTTCTTCTCTTGCATGTTGCTCAAATAGGAAAAGGATTTCTATTTTCCATGTATCCGTTATTTACATCACATACTCAGTTACATCTCAATAATATCCCTGTCGTAAAGTATAAACCTGTAAGCCCTTCTTATTGTATGGTGAGACTTTGATATATATAAAAGATAAAGCCTTGCAATCTGAGTCATTGAAGCTCTCCACAAAATCCACAGGTATTTGCGCAGAGCTTTGGAATGCCTATAATTAGCTGACTTGTAGGACCTACGCAGTGCTGCATTACCATGCCAAATCGATTCAACCAGAAAGCAATATATGGTGGGTGTCTCATGCTTGACATCACCAAACTCAGGCTTCGTAGCGCTTTGCCGATGCGCCGCTCGTCATGCCAGGTGCAGTGCAGCTCATGTTTTGGAAGTATTGCAACATGTATCCACCTCTAATCAGGAAATTAAGTCAAGATCCAGACATGACAGCTCGTTAGATGGGTTATCCCATATATGGGCATCATGTGCTAGCCGAATCTGCTGAAATCGGTACATTGTTGTGTATGCAAGATGTTTCATTATTCTGGAGCAGAGACTATATGGTGCCCAAACCCAAGCCCAACCCAGCCGAAACCCATGAACACCCAAGCCCCAGACCCAGTGACCAGATCCATTAAATTCCTAATATTGATACCCCATGCCCATTGGGGGCCCATTCAGATAAGGCAGATAATTATTTTTACAAAATTTGCAACATTACCCTAGCATTTGACTTTTCATATATTTAACGAGAAATATATATTAACACTTGTGTGTTGCTTGCTGATTTGAACTTATCGAACACTTTGCGGTCAACATTATCATATTGGATCAGAACTTAGGATCAGACATTGGTTTAGAAATATTTAACTGCCTGCTATTACTTACCACGATTTTACTGTTGTCATTATAATTGCCAAAGCTATTGTTTTAAGTGTCCTGTATTCATTAATAAAAACATATTTACCTGTAAACATCTGGTTTTCAAGTAAAAAATAACTCTTAGCGACATATTCAAATTGTCATTACCCATACCCCACCCAGTACCCATGAAAAGTCAAAAAAAATGCATACCCCAACCCAGACATTTGAAGAATTTAGTGGGCACCATGGGTGCCACCCAGCCCATGATAGTCCCTAGTCTGGAGTTTGGTTATGTATCTCTCCTGATGGGTATGGACCTTAAGTGTTCCCGCAGATTGCCAACACATACAGGTCATAACGAGTTGTATTTGTTTGTTGCAATTCACAACGAAGCATTTCTCCAGCAAAACGACAACGACACTACACATGTCATGTTCAATGTGAAGTCTTCCAGAAACCTTCCCAATGCCTGGTTAATAGGAGAGAAACAAAGCTATACAACAAACGTCAAACAATCTATCGGTTTGGCTTTAAGAGCCTGTGAATAATGCTTGGAAGTCAAGCCGTGAAACTTTAAATGAGGATTACGCATCCTATTGACACAATGAGAAGTTGCTGCCAACCGTGTTGATGACTATACTCACATCCCCACACTAGCTCAGAAACACTTCTGGACCGGTATCATTACAGAACATCTCATTGAGCATTACTATTATCCAACAACTGACGAACAAACTACATACATGCATTGATGACTGGTGTGAGTGGAACAGTTGCTGATGAGGTAGCATTACCTACTGCAGGAGCATTGTCTGCAGGCATCGCCTGATACATACCCGTTAGTGGTGCCAATCGGTACAATCATTTTCGGAATTCCGAATTTGTGCGAAGACCGATTTGGTTATTGAGCGGACATGAGCGCGTTTCTTGGGACATTTTCGGACATTCAATGCCCAAGGATGACTTTTCGTGTATATCCCTTAGTTACTGTTTTGTATTAAGCAAGAGTGTGCCGCAGGTAATTCACATGCAACTTGTTTGTATTTATAAACCATAGGTAGGTATATATATTAATAATGATACAGTGGATGTTTTACACTCCATACATATCAAACACTTTTTTCTGCTTTCGGACAAATTTCGGACAATTATTTTTGGACAGTTTCGGATGGACAGCTGACCATGGTCTTGGACATCGGTGGGACATTCGACACATAATTTCTGAAACTGGCACCACTTATACCCGCTGTAGTTTGGCGACGACACCAGCGCCAGATCTTTAGCGTTTAACATAGCGGCGCGTGAGGGAACTAACGCTGCAGCTGGCACTGAGCCGGGCGGCCAGAAAAGAGCTGGGCGGCCGAACTTTTAGTTTTACCCCCTACGGGTGCAGTTTGCACCCCTCGGGGTAGAAAGTCAGGAAATTAACATAATTGATTGAATGGGGCTATCAGATGGCGAACACTGCTTGTCAATCGTATGTGCAATTTTACAGATATAAGCTTCTGAAAAGCGTTACGGTCGGGGTGGGCCGGGCCGGGCCGGGTTGGCCGCCTATATGTGATAACAATTTTGCGTTTCTGATGAGGACTCGCTCACGCTTCGCGCTCCGCTCGTAGCAAAAAAAAACAATTGAAACATATGCAGATTATATATAAGAATAACGCGTTATGTTGGCGGTTGTATAACCTTTTTTGCAAATGCCTTGACTTGAAATTGTTCACTGTGTTAGGTTTCTTGTGAACCTTACTTAATACGATTGCTTATTTGTAAACAAATTGTTCTGAAGCAACTAAGCAGAAATATTAGCAGCTTTAAAGCCATGGTTTACTAGCCATTTGCACGCTGGAGTAAGAAAGTGCAATATTGAAACCTTTTATGACGTGGTGGTCAAGACATCTCTATGCTGCCTGATCATAATCCGATATTTATCACAATGCGTCCAAGTGATGCATGTTTTGTCTCCAATTTCCAAAACCGGTCGTCCGTCGGTCTTTCCTAACACTGGATTCCGTCCATCCATTCTCCTTAACGCTGCTCAAACTCAGTCCACCGTCACACTATGACATTCTGTCGCCCTAAGTGCTCCCTGCACCATCTAAAATCGGACCGTCTCGCACCCTCGCGCCGCTTCAGTCAGCCAACCATCCGTCGCGACACTAAAAACTGACCCGATGTCCATCCACGCACCGCCGAACACCGGACCCGCTGACTTCCCAGTCGCCGCTCAACGGCCGCGATTCGTCCACGGTCGACAGTGCTCCAAGTCGGCGGTTCGTCAGCTCCTCGCTGACTTAGAGCCGGCGCTGACACAGACGGGGCACAGACACCGATCTGGAGCGTGTCGGTATTATCAGACACATGCGGCGGCCGGTCCGCGCCGCCTTCTTTATCATTTGCGAGTGTCATATTTACGGTGCGACATTTGGCCTGGTTTATCGCCGTAAGTCGTCCCACTCAATCTCGGTAATGGATACAATGAAATGAGTTTAATCCGAAAACGCCCGAGAAATTTACTGCCGTGTCCCCGCGGCAAAAACCAAATGTAATAAGCAAAATGGACACTCGTTTGGTGAAAGTTCCAGCCTCCGGGATAATTCGGATAAGGGAGGGAAGCAGTTCAGATTTAAAGACGAAGATTTAAAGCTTGTTCAACAGAAAGGTCATTTAGATTATCGTGGCTGGGCGGCCGGAATGGATCATTCTGCCAAGTGGCTGCTGGACCGGAGGGTGACAAAGACGACGGGGCGCGCGCGAGAGCGGGAGGCAGAGTCGGCCACTGAGTGCGATTGCTGCGGCCGGGCAGAGAAGCGGAGCGAGCAGCGCAGCCATCCAGCCCAGAAATAGACCCCGGCCGGACAGACACCAAACGGAAAACGTCGACCACACAGGCACAGCATAAGACAGGGTATGCTTTGAGCTCAGCTTGGCCCAAAAATGGAATAGCAGTATAGGTAAGTTTATCTAGAGCTTTCGGATTGTGACACATGTGCCGGGATGGATTAAATACGTCTTAAAAACGAAGATGAGGGACAATTATGTTTACAGTCACAAAGACTGTTCCCTTTACGTCATTTGATAGACATAAAACAACGCAAAAAAGATAAGCGATCAGCCGTAACGATGCGTAAAGTTTCCAAATACAAACTGAAAGTGTACGCTGCTGATTTTAAACCAAAATCATTATCATTTTCTGACATTGTTCTGGAGTAAAACATATATTATGATAGCTCATAGTTTGCTCATGAACAAAACGAGTTAGCTCATCGATGCATAAAATTTGAGTCCGTCAACCATTTTACTTTAGTTCGGCAGCTCACAAACATCCTGCATATTGCTTGTAATATAATTGCATTACAACCTTCAGCTTATTTATTCATTTTTCTGTATATTTTTGCCAATTGCGATTGGCCCAACTCCGTTCTCAGCGTTTTTTTTTACAGCACATTTTTTTTTTAAATTCCCCTACCCATTAATAGGTAGGCAGGAGTGCCCTTCCATGCCCATGTGACCTGACTACGTTAAATACAGAGAAAGTTAATAAGGATATGGATAGTTCCAGACATCACGTTTAGGTCACATCACTCCCCGCTTTTTTTTCTTTTTTTTTTGCTGGAAAGATAGCCGCACTGTATTAGTAAATGCTTTGTTTTTTGAGATTCAGCAGGCAGATAGCAAAGCTAGTGGCGCCTACTCGAATCCCAGAACTGCTTAAGTTAGGTTCCTATGGGGAATAAATGAAATACTTTTTTTAAAACATATGCAACAGGAGCACCATGCATATATCACCTCACACCTCACACAGCCTTAAAGCATCTTACACACCAGAACCAACACATCCGTACCAACACCTCACACACCCTAACACACACCACACACTCACACCACCTCACATGCTGCGACAGGAACGGGCTCACCATGGAGCACCGAGCAAGAGCCGACACCAAGTGCACAACACCAACACCCACTCCCACCCCACACCCACTCCCACATCCACTCCCACAATCCAACTCCCACACACTCGCCACATCCACTCCACATCACTCCCCGCATCACTCCACCACCCCTCCCACAAAATCCACACTCACCTCACACCACTCCCACTTCCAAAGCCCACTCCCACACCCATTCCATAGCCAACACCCACTCCCACAACCACTCCCATCTCCCACTCCACACACACTTCCATTCCCCTACTCTGAATAAAAACGTTACACTTTGCTTGCTTGCTAAAAAAAAAATGAGGATGAAAAAAACAATAAAAAGGGCAGGATGCGACTCAATATATGTATATCATTGATATAACGCTACGGCTACCTGATAAATAATTAGTACTGGCAGCAGAATATAGCCATGACAATTTCTTTTAAGTACCTTATTCTCTCTAACATTACTTAATATATGTATCAGTTTAACAACTTATTGACTCTCCACACGCTCCGGGACTCAGACACCACACACTGATTTGCGAGAAACTGTTGGACTTTATAGGACGATTTGTCAGTGCAACACGTGCGCGAATTTCGTCTAGAACGTCGTTAGTAATCAGCTCTGGTGCTTTGAACGCGAGCGCTGGCTGCGATAGGTGGAGTCAATAAACATTTCAAAAGATTGGACACAGGAAGAGGTGCATTAACATACTAAAAAGTAGACAATTGCTGTTGTTTTGTGTGGTGGAGGGAGACCAAAATCCGGAGGAACTATTAACGATCGTTGCCTCAGTTAACTTATCTCGAGAGAGAGATCTGTTGGGGCTGTGGTGAAGATATGCTGTATATGAAAAATGGACTTCGATTGTGACTTCAGCGGTGTGTTAGTTCGGGCACACACTTATAGACTTCTTATCAAATCCGTCGTGTAGCATAAGTTCCTTTCGGCGCCACGAGCTACGCACTAGCTTATCAGCGTAAGTCCTAGCAAGTAGGGGAGCTATGGAACAGATCTTTTGATCCAATAAAGAAGTAACAGAGTGTTTGGATGAAGAAATAAAATTTTGCAACGTCCTGATTACCGTATAGTGTCAGCTTATAATTGATTGGGGCAACCGCATTTTCGCGGAGGGGAGAGAACCCAATCTCTAAATTACAAAGGTTATGATACTAGTGTCGTTCGCACTGTTAGATTACTTTGCGAAATAACAATTACTGCTTGTCCAATGTAATATTTTAAACGCGTGGACTCCTTTCTTGTAATACAACTGGTGAGAATGTATGGTGGTCAATCTGTTCATAAGAATACTCTATAAAGTCAAGCTTGTCTAGATGTATCATAGAACTAAAATTTGTAATGATTTTTGATACATTTAAAGAAAGCCATGTTTTGATTGAACCATTAGTGAATCATATGAGGGTAATACTGCAATATACTAGCAGTTTGTTTTTGTAGTTCGAGCATCGATGAGCTTTGATAGCAATGGCTGTTCATCCTGCAAACAAGTAAAAGTCAGCTTGATTAGAAGTGTTTGAAATATATTAATGTATATAATAAAAATCAAGGGTCCTAAAATTGAACCGCTGTGGGACACCCATAACCAACATTTGCGCTCCTAATAATATAAGAGTTGATTAAGAGTTCTCTGCTTTCTATTAGTAAGGTTATGATTTTAAAAATTGTTGAAGTTTTTTCCTTCCGTCCTTTATTCCAATAAAATGAAGCTTTGTCCAAGTAATATGTCCTACGCTAACGGTATCAAAATGCTTTTTTTGAGATCAGATATAGAACAAAATGAGTAAGTTTTCTTGAAGTGAGCTAGTTATTGTATCCATCAAATGTGCAATGGGCATGTATGTGCTATGTTTTTTCCTTGGCATTCCATTTGATGCCACAGATGGCATGCACATTTGCACAGATGTTAGGCTGCAGAATATTTGGGAATCATTCTCCTCTGTTCGCCTCGGGATTCGAACCCGGGACCGTTTACACGGCAAGCAGGCATGTCGCTACTGGACTTACTTGTCCCCATATTCAATATTTCAATATGATCATGTGACCTTATCAATATGCGAGCCTAAAGTATAGGTGTTAAACTCACGAGTATATAGCAAAGCAGTTCTTTATAAATGTGTTATCGAAGAGGTTTCAGAATATATCCTCACAATGGTAATTAAGGACAGACACCACACTAACAGTTGTTGCCCAATCCCGACCACAATAGTCATCAAGTGTGCTTGTACTTTCAATCGTAAAATAAACTGAATTTAATTTCCTCATGCAGATGCAACAGTTATCTGCAATGATGTAAAATGCAGATTCAGAATGTTTTGAAACTGAAACGCATTTCAAGATACATTTCCCTGGCCATTGACAGTTGATACCAAGTGTCCATCAATAGCTTGACTTGGTCATTGACAGTCTTTGCACAGAATTTAAATACTATTTGTGGAGTCCTTTGGGAGATAATGACATTTTAATGACGTCATGTTATGCCATTTTTTAACAGTACAAGTTTTTGATTTGCATACAAGCAAGCATACAAAATTCGGTCACACTCCAAAATTCTTCACATACATTACTGGCGATGTTTACCTGATGCTGACACTCTCTAGCCAATTCAACTTAAATCAGGAGAAACACAAACAAACAGTTTCACATATGACCTGGTCATTACATTCACGGCCATCTATAGCACACAAGCACCGGCAAGGCGGATCAAACATTGGCCGGCCAGCGGCGAGCGGGCGGCAGGCCAGCGCGGACAGCAGCGAGTGGACACAGCACGCGACAGCAGCAACGACTCTCTCAACGCGGCCGCAAACGGATCCCCTCAGGTCACTCCAGCCGCAGTCGCGCCCGGCCGGAAACCGGCCCAGCGCCAACCGACGCCACCGAGACGGAAATCAGCAGCGGCACGTCTGGAAGGATGTCTCTGAGGATGTTTGAGTATATGGAAATAAATAGGGGAGGGGGACAATGTTATGCCATATTTGGTGGAAAGGATAAATGTTAGAAAAATCGTAGTAAAACGAGTTTTGAAGCACATTCGAAATACAAAAATGCATAAGAAATGAAATGACATTTCCTTCGAAATTGACATCTCAGATATGCAAAAGTTTGTGCTTTGGATACCAACAATCCAAAAAAATCTTCTTATCATATTTGTATTAACACGCGCCCTGGAGGGGGGCTAAATCCGCCCACCCCTACTGCTTTTCAACCGTAGACAACCTGTTTGAAAATGAGCTACCCACCTCATGTTAAATGCATGGTCTCGGGTCATCTCAGGTCAGGTCACCAGACGAGGTCACGTGATGACCTCACCTACAAAACGTGTTATTGTCATATGTAGACACAGTTTTCGAACGAATCGAATATCAGACTTTCAGGATATCATAAGTCATGAATAACCTACATTTATTTATCTCAGATCTTCTGATATCCGTGACCTAGGTCAGGTCAATTTTGCGAACACCAATACTGAGTTTTGTCAATAACTCTCGACTAATAGAATAGAGACGTTAAATGGCACCATGTGTTTGCCTGTCGCAATACGTCTTCAATATCAGCAATGACCTACTTCTGTCACCAGATTACCTTGACCTGAGTTTAAAATGTCGAAGGGTTGACCTCATCTGCAAAATTATACCATTCCAAAGCACCTTCACAAGGACAAAACATTGATGTGTCAAAATAATTGCTGTATTGTCATTAGTAAAACAAGTTAATAAGCAAAACACTTTTTTGCCAAAAATATCCTTTTTGACCTTTATGACCTCTGAAGCCTAAAAACACTCAACTGAGCTCCAATTTGAGGACAACTAAGTTCGATAAACAAGATGCAAGACTTTCGATTGCTATATTGGCGTTTTCAACCAGCTGATCATCAGTTTCGAAAAAACTGGGGGTATCTGGAGCAAAGTCCCAAATCTGGAAAATATGACCTTTGATGACCTCTAGTGACATTGATATTGACCTGAACTAAAAAAAGACAGAAGTATTCTCGATAGAGCTTGTTTCGATCTATCTAACTGCGTTTTCCGCTTGTCGCCACGTTGCGTGCTTTTCGAGATCATAGCGGGGGGCGAGATCCGCCCCCTCCCCTCCAGGGCGTGTTATTGTCAGAGGCCCTCCAGGGCGCGTGTTAATTGAAAACGAAGTATATATTACACAACTTAGTATGGACGATATAACAAATAAAAAGGCAACATCTTTATTTTGGACTGAGGCTCCCTCAGCATGAGTAACTCTTGATGTCTTTTTTAAGTTGCGTTTTTTTAGCTTTCATTGACTAGATACTAACATGTAATCGCAACCACTTTACTTCTGTAACAACACTGGTCTAAATAAATGTTTTCATTATTACTTTATATTAATTAATTTTAATTTTAACCTTATCTTACAAGACCTTAAACTGAGGGCCATTTTATGGGGTCAGGTTGTAAAAATGGTTACTACTTTCCAATTATACGTGTAAAATAGGCAATAAAACATGTGTCGTATGTCTCTCGTAGATCTCTTGTCAATAGTGCTATTTTGTGACCAATAACCGTTGCTTACAATTTCGCTGTTGCTTATGCGGGAGATGTATTGCACCTTTAAGAGCACTTTATGTGATAATAGTCATAATCTAGAGCTTTGAATGGAAAGTATGGCTTTTCAACTCAAACACATCGATTTTGTTTCAGATATTTCTCGTAAAACATTTTTTTTCTTCACTTTAGTACATTCAAGGAGAAGGTCGATTGAAAAACATTTAAAATACATCGATTTTGTCTTTGACCTGATATGTGACCTGATTTGGGAAACGTTGCTTATGCTTTAGATGCGTCTCATTGAGAGATTTCGTTTTCTGTTTTACGCGTCTCGCTGCGGTTATTGGTTTGGAAGATAGCGAGGGGGGAGTTTGTCCCCTCTCAGCGAGGCGGAATACCCAGTGCAGTGGGTGATATCATTGCAGGTTAACCCACGAAGCACTGGAGTGGGAATTCCCCCTGTTTTTTTTTTCTCGGCAATATCACGCGCGTATAGGGATAGCAGCTTGATACTTCGGCTAATGCCTTTAAATGAATACCTATGCCACAAATCGGTAAAATTTGATGTAAATCCCAAGTCAGGTCAGGTCACAGTGACGTCAAAAAGCCAATTAAAGGGTCGAGATCTCATATCCCGCAGCTATGAACAAAGGAAATGCTTCACAATACATTGGGAATTGTTACATTTAGCGTGATGTAGAGATGTAGGAACGTCACAGAAAGCTGTGGTGGGGGGGGGGCAGTGAAACTTTGATCTTACCTTGAGAGACACCCAATCACCTCTATTATGCAGTATTTCTTTGCAGATTTGGGCTTTTCTCGTCTTGGCAAACCTTTCGCCATCGAAAATGTTTCTCACCAAAAAATACAAGATTGCAGCAAAAAAAAAGTGAGGGATCAGGGAGCCATTGCCACCCGACCCCAGTTCTAATGCCTCTGGCGTGATATACTAACTTGAAATTACATGGAGGTAATTTGCCTTTGATATAACTTGCCCTCAAGTGGTCTGACATGACCTGATCTTGACCTTATGCAGTGATGAGAAGGAAATAGGTCATTATGGGTATCATTCGAGTGACCGGGATACCACGATTTAACTGGTCCCATTTACTACTACTTGATGCTTTATTCGATATTTGTATTACATAGCATACCAAAAGGTCAAGGTCAGGTACCTATTGTTAGGTCAGGTCAAATTAAGATATGATATGGAAGGCTTTACAATAGTACCATTTCGTTCGCTGGCTCAGGTCGTTCGAATTATATCAATTGCAAGGATCCGGTAAGATGGTCAGAAAGTAAAAGGTCAGGTCAAGTCAGGTCAAGTCAAATAAAGTCAGGTCAAGCGAGATGAACTCACTGTAGCTCCATTCTATTGTTTCGAACATATATCAAACATCGCAAAGTCATAGGAAACGTTCCGGCTGTTCATCATTCATTGCTCTGGCTGTGAAATCATGTCCCTATAATTGACTTTATGACGTCACTGTGACCTGACCTGACATGTTAATGATGCTTAATGTTATCGAAATGTACCCTATGGTATTCAATTAGATATAACCAAAGTGTCACGTCGCTATCCCAACGCGTTATAATGCTATTGCAGAAAAAGGGACAAACTAACCCCACACGACTCGATGGTGGCTGGGAGGCGTAGCGGCTGCGGGGTTAAAATGCTACGGAGAGGCTTCTGAGTGAAAATATCATGAGTTTATCACTGATAAGTGTTACCAGTGGCTGCGATCAACGCTTAGCTGTCAGAGGTAGAACCATAACGGGCTTTTCAAGCTATCACATCACATCGGAGAGCACCGACATACCACGCTCGGACTTCATAATATGTCTCTGCTGCATAACGTGCCTCCTATTCCAGCCCATAGTAATTGACAAGAACTAGTGAATGGTTGATCCGTTCATCTGTTAACCGGCTAAATTTTTGGGAGGTAGGTTGACCCGCTAACCCGCTGACCCTGTCCCCATCGTTATTTTCCAGGAACTCTGAAGAACACCGAAGCCAGTTTATCTTACAGATGTCCTGGTCCGGTAATCCTACCTTCCGGTGGCCTTAGTTTCACAGGACTACGACTTATTGGTGTTGCCCGTCCATAACAAGCAGTGGCCGGCCTGATTATCCTAACATTATCGACAGCTGTCGGCTTGTATTTACGTCATGTTACGCAATGGCTTAGTGGACCCATTTGACGGGTACATCGATCTGTGCCTTTTTATGTCAAGCATCGGTTCCGTCTTCGCGTTGTCATGCTAATCGGCGTAACACGATGTTTACCGGTTGCAAGTTAGCTATAAGGAATTGTTGACAATCCAAGAAATCCAAGTTATAACATATAACTCGAGGTAGGCTTATGAAATCCTTACTCACAGGCATCCCCACCGAGCGATGCGAAGCCACCAATATAACGCACAGCATAGCGAGCGACAGCTGATTGCGCCGAAATGCATTGCTGGACGCGCGTCACAGTGCGAAAAGTAGGATTGGTTTCTACTTTTCGCATCGGAACGCAAGCTGACTGGCGTGCTACTTTACATTAAGCAAAGTATCTACAGTCTGTAGTGCTGAGAGGTGAAATTAGGTTTTCTCTGGCTCTGAAACAAAAGAGATATATTTGTGAAACTAAATGTTCCGCGAATAATGGCTTTGCAAAGCTGTAAACAAGCTGATTTTTCGCCATCCGCATCGTGACACACCTCAACGCGTCGAGACGCATCGAGACGTGCGTCTGGCGCGCGTCAGCCGTACGTCAGACCGTACGTCAGACGCACCGTGACGGATCGGAACGCAACGCACCGCAACGCATGAAAAACGCGCCCGTGTGGGGCGGGCCTAAACGTTGTACCATACGGCTCAGTGTCAGTGGTTCTTATTCCACCGACAGACACCCGTCAAAGATGACGCCGGCTGCGTACTCTGCCACACAGCACACATCAGTTCAGATTCCGGTGCATAGATGTCTCTTTGTGACGCCTGTTTCATATTGTGTCTCATAACTCAGCAGTTCAAATTCTTGTCAATAGATGGCTCTTAAAGATGACGCCTGATGCATGCTGTGCCGCAAAGCTTACGCTGTTCCTGATGTGAGCTTTCCTGTGTTGGTAGCCTTGGCGGTCGTGACTGAGCGTCGATGAAAATATATGTTATCTCCTAAATGAATGTAAGGGGTTCGACACGAGCCGATTGGTAACTAGACTTCAAAATATACCTAGTTTATGCACTAAATTTGCATCTCAGCTGGAGTGCATCTTGACCCGCAGTGAACACTACATAATCGCGACCGACGGGTCGACTTCATGACAGGTTGGCTCCGTTAATAGAGCCTTTCGTAGTTCTGTTGGTAACATATAGAGCGCAGCCAGGGGTGGATCCAGGAAAAATTTCGGAGGAACATCCAACTAAAAGGTCTGTAAACTGTAATCCCAGCGGATCTCACGAAGAAAATGAGTAATAGCCTTCGGATCTTAAAGGTATCCATTACGAAGCCTAAAGCATATTTATTTGAAGCGATTTAGGATTAAACAGGATTAAATTATAAAAACTTCACATTCGTTACATAAACTCATGAAACAATTTAAGACCATCATATACGATCAAGGCCAGTGCCATGATTTGCAAATAACAACATCCTACGTGATGTGTTCAGAATTTTTACATTTTCATCTTAGTTTCGGTAAATCTCTCGCCCAAAATAACAAATGCCGCGGAATTGTGATCCCGTGAATCTCTAAACAAAACATTGCCTAAGATATTTGCCCCAGTGGTTCTTTCTACAAATTATCCAAAATAGCTCCGATATATCAGAGGTAACCCATTGTATCGCCAAAGTCGAGTATCCAGACTCGTTTATACCATACAGGCACCCTACTGAAACAACAATTTACGACTGCTGAAAATAGCAAATGGCAGGATGATGCATGACAGTTATTTACTTATTTTACATGGCTTGGCAGTGTATGTTTAATGTTTCGTATCATGTTATTCATGAATGTGAAATGGCGTAATAAGTGGCAATCAGCTTCAATCACAATGCTATCATTAGACATATTACATCGATAAAAGACGAATTAATCGACCACAAGTAGTTCTTCCGTGTTTCAAATTACGGCAGACGCGTCACTATCATTGTGCATTCTGATTTATGTGATACCTATACAGATGACATTAAAATAAATACAAATGCGTGCAAGGGGATGAACTACGGTGCTACAAAGTAAAAATACAATGGCCAGTATCATGTCAGGTATGTTTATTTCTATAAACAATATGCCTAAATATGCAGACCTTTATCTCTAATCGACCATCATTATCAACTAAAATCTGTATGAACCAGGGCGCACTGAAATGGTGGAGCTGCAATCCATGACAAATACCAACACACCCAAACAGCGGTTACGAAGTGCGATTAAATCCCACTCACCTTTACCGCAGCAGCCGTGACCTGGTGCTGGGGTACAGTTAAATTCCACCCACCTATACCGCAGCAGCCGTGACCTGGTGCTGGGGTACAATTAAATCCCACTCACCTTTACCGCAGCAGCCGTCACCTGGTACTGGGGTATCCACCGCGGGTCGTCTCACGCCGCCTGAGGCGATACACCACGTGACGAGCGGGCGCGCGCGGCCGTCCACAAACCTCGAGTGCGGCCACCGGCTGACGATGAATGCCCGCAGGCAGTCGCTGGGCCCGGCCGGTCACATGCCTCTCCATCAACCAATGAAAAGGCACGGGGCGGAGCCGCGGCGGGCGGGGGCGGAGTCTGCCGGCCGCCGCCTCCCCACCCGAGGCGCTGATACGAGCTAGCCCAGCGGGTATGTGGCGAACAGAGCCCGGCACCCCCCTCCTCCCGAGTTCAGCTTAGTTTGCCGGAGCCCCCCCCTCGCGGCCACCGAGTCCCCTGGGGCTGCACAGCGGCGACTATAGCTCGTCCCTATAGCTCAGTAAGGTGAGCGCTGGGCTTCTAGCCTCTCCCGGTTTGGTAGGCTGACTTAGAGTCACTTCGGTGTTCGCTGTTTGCTCCTGTTAGGAATGGCCTGCGACCATGGCAGCGGTCGCATTCAAGGTCAGGTATCGCCAGAGCTCGAGGCGGACCGTGTTCACTGTCCAGATACGTCCGGCACGTTAAAGGGAATATAGCACCTTGGGAAAAGTATGTAGAATGATGGAGAAGAATGCCCTGATCTACGGTCTGCATTCATTTTTTGCGAACAAAAAATCAGATTTTTGTAATTTTGAAAAATAGTAATATGTTTACATGTGACGTCACACCAACTTGCGTCACCAATGCCGAGTTGTGTCGTCAACCAGGAGGCATCGACGGCACAACTTTGCGCGCGCAGTGCCAGCTGCTGTGTCCGGCCCGCACGAATGGGTGCAACGTAAGGCGTGAAACGCGACTGGCTGGGTGACCGGCGTCGCTCGCGGCCAGGTAGGGACGTGGGGGCATGCATACGTGAACCACTATGTGCGAGCCAACGACCGTCGGTGGCGTGTTTTAAATGTATGCTTTAGATAGTTAAAAGCCATGTTAAATCTAGGTTAGGGTTAGGTCAGGTTTAGGTTAGGTTTGGTTAGGTTTAGGGTTAGGTTAGGTAGGTTTGGGTTAGTTAGTTTGGTTAGGTTGTTTAGGTTAGTTTGGTTAAAAAAAATGCAGGATGCTGTTGCTTTTCAATGATTTTACTTATCTGAGCATTACATTTCAAACACGCCCGTCGGTGGCGTCGGGGCGGACGCAAGGTAACTGAAATACTGGGCGGACGGTTCAAAAAGCGAAGTGAGGTGGCAATCACAGTGGAGTCACTACTGATGACGTATGCCGAAACGACACGGGATTGTGACGTTGAATACGACCACATATGACCAACCGGTTTTTTGCGTTGAAACTCAGCAACTAGGTCGCTTTGGAGGGAAAAATTTCGCGATTTGGGGGTTTTCAGCACACCCGACAATCTGGCTATCTCAGTTAAAAACTAATGTTAAAGGTGCTATATTCCCTTTAAACTTTCCCTTCTAAATCCTACCGGCTACCAGGACTTGCACATTCGGATAGATAGGGTCAAGGGCATGCGCAACAAGCTCTGCTTAGCGCAGAACCTGACCTCGGAAATCCAGTTGTTTCATTCTTCCATCTTTTCCAGGTTGGGACTAAATTTATTACAAAAAAAATCCGGGCATCCAGCGAACTGCAATATATAGGTGGAGAACGTTGTAAGCATTGGCCGGTCATATATTGACAGAGGTGACGGAGTTTGGACGATGGCAACTTCTCTCAAGGGCGGATCCAGGGGAGGCAAAGGGGCCATGGCCCCTCAAAGGTCCTGAGACTATGTTTTGCCCCCCCCCCCTCCCCTAAACGGTCGGACGTACAGCTGTAAAAATTGATTTTGCAACAGTCAAAATACAGCCATCCACAGTTAAAACTCGAAAATTTCGCGCCGCTTTGCGGCATGACACAAAATACGCAATTGTTTAATGATAGAAATTTGGAAAATGGGAAAATGAATGAATTAGCGTCTGGCAGTGCCAAACCAAATAACAACAAAAAGCGTCTGGGCAGTCTTGGCGGTACCTATTTGCTAGCCCCAGGTCCCCACTCCTCATAAGATATGAACATTCAGTGGGCTAAATTGTTAAGCTAGTCGTGCCGGATTCCCGAAAAAGGTGGACGCGAACGCAGAGACGCGGTACATCGGGCAACCAGTAAGCCTGCTTCTGCGGTTTGTCCAGGTTGCTGATCAAAATGTTAATAGTGGACCAAGGCCGGCCATCCTCCCCAAGCATCTCGTCCAGGCTCCTCTAGATCGCAAGGGACCATTTATTGTGCGGAAAGCCCGTTCTGCCACTCGCTGTTATTCAAACCATTGCACTGGTGTTTTGGATACCAATTGTATGTTGCAGTTCGGTGCATATGTATAAACAGTTATTATTACCCCATATACCTAAGTTATTAAGCACTTACTGCCACCGGTCATCGTGATTTACTATCCTAATAATGTATTTATTAAAAACTACATTAATTTCAATATTTTGCATCATACAACCAACCAGTTGTATGATGTGCAACCAGGCATAGGGGTTGTCTAGTCTGGTTCCAATGTTAAATTTTCGTTTTCCACGACCTAAAATAAAACTTTTACGACGCTTCGCGGCGTCACATCGGTCGTCATCGTCATAACGAAGCCATCACCATCGTTTTCGGTTCATGTAACGGTGTTTCGCGCCGCTTCGCGGCGCTAAATAACAAATACCTATTTCCTTTTTCGATATCCAAAGAAGTAAAAACAAAAAAAAACAAACAAAAAAAAACGTGTGGTTGCAAAATAAAGCGGACCAATTCCGGGAAGAAATTTGACATTGGGTGTAGGTAATGTCTGCTAAAAACAGTTTGCCCCCCCCAAAACGACCGGCTGGATCCGCCCTTGCCTTCTCTCAGGCATACAGCTAGGATTTTTCGCAGGTGGGGGGGGGGGGGGCACTGAAGGATCCAGACTCACTCCGTGGGGATGGAATTTTTTTTCTTCACACAGGTACCATTTTGTCTCCGCGGATTTGTGCCAGTCACCTTATTTTGGTATTCGAGCTTAATAAATGCACTTTTTCGATAAGAAAATCGGGTAACAAAATCAGAAAAACAAATAGAAAAACTTTTACCTGGGAAAACAACATAAAAACATTATATTCCGTAGCATATACACATATCACCGGGTTTCGTATTCTTAACCGATTTCGCGGACACCGATGTAAACAAAATATACCTACATGCGCCAGTTTTCAACCAATCTTGACAAACTTGGTGTCAAAACTTTGGAATGCATGTGGAATTTCATTTGACATCCTCAAAATTGGCATATATTCACTCGGAGTATGAATAATTCAGCGTAAAAGACGATAAAAAAATGAGGAAAAAACGCGTTTTTTCAGGGTAAAAAATATTTCATTGCCAAGCTTCGAAGAGCCATAGCACTACAACTATACACTTAGCAGAGTTCGCTTTATGCTCATTCTCTTGTTCGTTAAATTTACTTTCAGAGCATATCGGTGCAATTACTTCCTCGCATTTCATTTAGACGCTGCGTTTGATCTTAGCCGAACCGACCAGAGTAAAAACTGTATTCATATAGGCCAGTTTAGTAACCATTTATCGTAAAACCATTCTTCTACAACATTTATCCGGGTAATAAACAGCAAACATTTAACATGAATCGATTGAGCAAAGCCTAAAGAGCACAATAGTGTCATTGGCTATCTTCTGCGAGCTATATTGGCAGTGCAATGAATGGTTTCGTGCTCGTGTGTTGTTGTTGACCTTAAGTTGTAGAAGATCACCCTCTTGTAAAAAAAAAGAAAAAAAACGCAGTAACTCGACTACTATCGTCTTTTGATCACGCGAACGCTCCTTTTTCGAGATATTTTCGTAACCAACCGTCTAATTTGGATGCGATTTTCACAGTGTATAAGTTTGAGCTTATGGCCTATTTTTTGTCAATATTGTCTTTTAACAAAAAGAGGAAATTTACACCACTTCTCATTGACTTGTAATGTTAAAAATCCAGCCCAAGAAACCGCTTCTACTCAGAGGCCATCGTGGCGGCACAGATAAGGGAGGAGCCTCCTGAAGGGAGGAGCCTGTTTGACGCCGCCTGACCTCTGACCGGTCAGTCGGGCCTTGGCAACGCTCGATCGATCAGCTCCGCGGAAATGGCGTGTGCTTACCGCAACTGCAGGAACGGTTGCAGGATGCGATTGCTCCATGTGTTTAACCTTGATGATCAGCAGCAGCGTCTTCGAGTCAGCTTGAGGAGGTGTGTAAAATGAACCGATCTTTCTTCAAAGTTTGGTCTCAGCAGTGGGATTGGTACTGGGATGAGTTAATACTGAATCACTGCTCGATATTGTTCCGCACTAACAGCTCAATCTTGTTATGTTGCGTGCTGTCCGGTCATACAATCGCTTAATGGGGTAGGCAATGCTGGGTGGAAAACTACAATACGGAATGGAAGGCAGAAGCGGGCGGTAGAAAACCTGTTTGATTTGGTCAGCTGGCAGAGCGCCAGACGAAATGTAACGCTCTGCATCGCGTCTAGCCACCCATTCTGGCCGTGTGTGCTCTGTCCAGCCCTCAACCCGTCCCACCCATAACGGATTGCCTCGTCGAGCTGCATTTTATGATGCATAATATGACCCCTGCATGTCGCTCCTTGACTTAAAGGTCACGTGACTTGAGGTCACCCGGTGCAGCCAATGTCAGATCGACCAAAAAAATAACACGCTATTTCTCATAGTTCGATGAAAATATGTATTTGGGTTTTAGGGTTTTCTCGGGGGGGGGGGCACGACGAAAAACAAATATAATTTTGCTCCTCAGCCATATTTTGTTGACCCGGGGAAGGAGCAGGGTCGGGTCGTCAGAGATTCATCATCTAGCGTAAGTTTGATATTGCTCAAGGAGGCATGGCTCCGGTGCGCCTCCCTTGGCTACGTCCCTGGAGCATGCCCTGAAGTCACGGTAACATTTCGCGATCACACTCCGCATTATTTCGGAGTAAGCAATATTTCGGCACCACCTTTGATCGCACTTTGAACTGGGACGACCCTGTAACCTCCGTCACTAGACGTTGTTTCGGCATTCTCAGTGGTCTAACACACCTTGGAGCAGCCTGCCATCGTCCGTCATCTCAGTGCTGAAACTGGCCTCTGGTCAACGCTCTGGTTCTCTCACAGGTCCGATACTGCATCACTGGAAGGTCACTGGAAGGGGCACTTCAGTTGTCGCGGTCCCACACTGTACTCGTTGCCCCAGACCTGCTGGAGTTTCCCGTGCCGCTGTTCGCTCGCCGCCTGAAGCGACACCTGTCGGCTCAGCCTGCTGCGTCCGACTGACCTGACTCTCGCTAGCCGCTTCCCGCGCCCGTGTGTGATGTTTTCCCTTGTGACCTGTATGACTGTGTTGCACATACACCTAACCATTCAACCTTTCGCATCGTCTGACAAAAGGTAGAGATAGATAACCACACGCTTGTTGTGCATCATCGTAATCAACGTCTAAGTCTGCCGACCAACGTTGAACGACGAACTGCAGTCACCCGCAGGGTCCGTGCACAGGCCTCTGACCATCGTTAAGTTCGCTGCGACTAATTATACACGTCTTCAAGTGGATTGTAACTGTCACAACTTTCGTGACTGAGGTGCATGTGGACTGTGAGCCTAATCGTGGACAATGAACATGACATGTGATGTTTGGATTCTAAGCGTGTTCACGACGGATTATTTTGCGCGAAATGTTTTAACGCATTTTAAAATGTTTATTTTTTTAGTAGTGCCGTTTTCACGATGGCTAAATTGGCGAGAAATGTTTTTTACGCTCGCCTAGGTCCGTAGTGGCGAGGTTAAAACATTTTGTTTGCAACTTAGGTCATCCGTGAAGCGGATACTACTAAAATATTTT
The DNA here is from genome assembly GCA_014673585.1 of Semibalanus balanoides. NCBI lineage: Eukaryota > Metazoa > Arthropoda > Thecostraca > Balanomorpha > Balanidae > Semibalanus > Semibalanus balanoides. Next base: position 23,429 of record VOPJ01011130.1, read on the forward strand.
AAAAAACATTTAAAATGTTTTTAAAACATTTCAGCGCAAAAATCCATCGTGAAAAAGCTATTGTAGAAGTACTTAACGTTAGTAGCACAGTCTTTTACAGTTGTATTAAAGTTCCGTGCATGTTTTAATTTGTCCTTTTCCGATTATTGTTTTTTATTTGGCCAAAAAATGTTATAATAAATTTTAAGTTTTTATTATTCCAAATATAACCAACTTCAATCCCAGCCGCGGAATTTCATAGGCTAAATTTTGCCCATCCTGAATAACATCAAACATTAACCCACTTAATTCCTTCACCAGACAGAGACTGTTATAATATTCAACACCAGAAACTAACAAATATTGGCAATATCCTAATTAAGCAACAGCGATGATTTGTTTACGCTGAAGTTCACGAAAAAAAGAAACTCAAATGCATTACCATAGTGGCAATTTAAACGAATGAGTCATTTATTTTCCTCACTTCTCTTGCATTCTTCCGCAGTCACATGTGTTTAAAATATCAATTAAAACGTACAGCCTATATGTTATCGCTCATATACAGGCGAAAGCTGAAATAGCCACAACCCAGATATTAGGAGCAACATCACTATCAGATTGAAACACTGGCTCAACAAGTAGCTTACAAAGGTAGACAGCTTAAGCCAGGGCTAAATGCTAAGAACCTGTCCACGCTTTCACTGCTACTCTCAAACAACCACAACAGAATGTCACAGCAGACGGCAGACGACCACGGCAGACGACAGACGGTAGACGGCCACGGCAGACGAGCGCAGCAGATGGCAGACGACCTTTACAGATGGCAGTCGATGGCAGCTGACGGCATACAACGGCAGACGGTCACAGCAGACGGACGACAGACGACAGCAGACGACATCTGGTCGCCTCGTCATTTCCCGTCATGTCACGGCGCCTTCTCAGACGGCAAGATTGCCGGGTCTGGTGATAACCTCCTTGTTTTCATTGCATATAGAGCAATGCTCCATGCTGTTTTTGTAGGTGTCGACTTGCACGCAAATTTCGAAGAAGTGGAACGTGTTTCTAAGAAGGTCGGTGGCCTTCTCCACGGCTGCAGCGCCGTCCTCGGAGTATTCTGTAACGTAGTCAGACGAAACAACTTAGTATCAAAGTCCGATGGATGGAATTGTCGCGCGAAAATGCAATAGTAAAGCCGCTTGGCAGTCGCGGCTTCCTGAAAAGGAAATGCATCCAAGCGC
>VOPJ01011131.1:0-24650 GCA_014673585.1 Semibalanus balanoides
CCCTACGCCGCGCGGGTTAAGTTAAAAAACAACCGCTAGGGGCGCAGTTGTCGCCGATCAACTCATCCTTGACATTGGTCTTGCCACTCATTCGGTTTTTGGCGTTGAACGATCCAGAACTGCCGCCGTCGGCGGAGAACGGGTTACCTGCCGGCGCGCCCATGCCGATCATGAACTCCAGCTCGGAGGCGCCCGCGACGTTCTTCAGCAGTAAAACGAAGGTCTTGTACTGGTCGTCCATCTGGACCAGGTTGATGGTCAGCTTGAGAGCGTACATGTCGCGCGACTCGTCCTTCTGCGGGTGTACGGAGTGTGTGAGTCAACGATGGTCGTGAAGGGACGGGGAGGGTAGGTCACGGGAGGGTGCGGGCTCAAGGCCTGACAGGTAAAGACTGGACCGTTTCATGCCCTGGTGGATCAATCTACAATGGTTTAAATGTGATCAAGAGACTAACTCTCCCAGTCTCATGCTGTCTAAGAACAAGACGTACCTTCTTGTACGTTGAGCAACCTCGTTCTCTGTCGTATTTATATCTGCCTATATCTACGACGCTAGACGCTACTCTATCGTATAGATCAACGCAATGCAGCTCTGAGACGTGACGGCTCTCACTTGGCGCTGAACCGGACCTCTATCCGTCCCGACTGTCAACGTGACGCGACGGGCGGGGGGGAAGGAACAAAGCACCACGTCAGCGCTACAGCGAATGCCACTGATAACTAACAGCCGCAGGCGATAACCGGTCAGGGAGGGGCGAAGAGGGGGTGAGTCACTCGCCGCCCTGTCAGATTTGATCACAACATCATCGGAATAGTCTGTCCCGATAGTCTCATGATCGGAGATGGTGTTTGTAACGATAAAATGCCCTGGCTTGTAAGACGCTGGCCATATCTTCACAATCGGTTTCAATGACGAAGAATGTGCTTTTTGGCGCGCTAACCTATTGACCATATGGCGTCTATACTATGGGTTTGACGTAAATTATGTTCGAATAGCGAACCATTTTAACTAATGCATGGCCTACACACACAATGTGCAGCTTGAAAAGGAGCTATACATATTCGACAGAAGACTTTTAACAACTCAATTGTTTTCAGTCGACTCAAGTCTGAATCATCCGCCGAAAAATTAGCTCCACTCTTGACTAAAGGTCTGTAAAAATACTCGACTTTATTTTTGACTCAACTGCTGTTTATACAAATGAATATACTTCACTATTGACTCAAGTGCTGTTTTAAAAATGAAATCGACTCGACACCAAAATATATTTAAGTTAACTCAATTTGGCTAATAACAAGTTGGTTGAATTATTACCTAATATTGGCCGTGTGCGGAAGGGTGGGTGGGGGGGGGAGGTCGGGTATCAACAAAGTCGCATTTGATCTAATGTTAAATTATTTACTCAAGGTTGGGGAGGGCGCGCCACCCTCGCCCCTCCTTGGCTCTGTCCCTGATGTATCAGACTCAATATAGTTGAGTCGACCCAAGTTTGAACTCACAGCCGAATAAAAATGACTCGACTCTTGAAGTCTTTGACTTAAGTGCTGTTTTTTAAATTGAATAGGCACTCATGAGTCCGACTCATCAAAAAATGTCCGACTTATGATTTAAATTTCTGCCCGGTTGGGCAAGTTTACTGAGCCGTGTCCAGGGGCGATCCAAGGGGGGGTGGCAAATCCGGATGGCCCCCCCCCCGAAAGCGAAAAAGGTGGGCCAACATATCTTTTCCCCCCAAAGGACATCATGAATATCCACATTTTCAATACGTGACTGATTTGGGTAGTATTTGGTATTAACATGGTGAGTCTGGTACTCGAGGAAAGATACAATTTATCGTTAAAATATGCTTTGAAGCATGTCAAAATCCAGCTATTCACAATACAAAACGTGGACAATTTCGCGCCGCTCGGGCGGCATCAACAGCAGTTTCGCAATTGGCTTACACAAATTATGTGAAAATGGGAAAATGAATTCATTAAGTGTTAATCGGCAGAGTGCTCTCCTTGACGGTACTGTCCTGGCCCCATGGCCACTTCATAACAATATTAACCCTCGCCTTACCGTTTTTCCACCTTCGGCCGTACGGGGGGGGGCGGGGGGGGGTCTGTACTCAGGATTGCCTGTTAACTGCCAATACCAAGCACATAGAGTCACGCGGTAAGAACCGAGCATGTTCCTGTCATGTGAGGAATCTAACGGTATGCAATTTAGGTTTCAGTCATTGGGTGACTTCCAGTCAAGTGAATGTCTCTGACTCGATCACGTCAAGAATAGCGTTTTATCCGTCAGAAACCTTAAAAATGAGAATTAATAAATGTAAATAAAAAGCTGGCGCTTGACCATTTTTTGTCTCAGAATACAGAAAATGTATTTATTTTGTCGGTATCTGGTCATACAATAAGTCCAACAAGTGATTAAAAATGACGTCAGGATTTTCGTACACTTTAAGGAGCCATCGGTGCAATCACAAATAGTTATTGCAAGTCACTGCTTTGAAATTTGGTTTTGGGTATTTCCCATATTTAGTTATCTCAGCTTAACTTTTGGTTTTTCCAAAAATCTTTGACAAATTTTTTTTAGAGAATTTCCCCATTTTTTTCAGTTTTTAGGGGTTAGAAACCCACAATTTTCGGAAATCCGAGTTGGGCCTTTCCTAATAAATGGCATGTTTCGATCTATTGTCGCTTTCTGTTAGGAATTTGCTTCAATCTCTATTTCTACGATTTTTACAATATAACTATTACCTGGTTTTCCCACCAACTATAATCGTCACTAAAACGTCATTTTCCCAAATGAACTGGAACACCATTCCCGTGGAATTTTGCCAGATTACGATCATTGTTGTCAACGTCAGCTAATGAAATTCCGCAAAGATGCGGCCGCATTGAGTAAAAAAGGTGCATTTCAGAAAAAAACATCAGGTGAGGCCCTTCAGGCCCCCCCTGAGGCGAGGGTTAATGTTCTCAAGGCTGGCTACAAGTTAATTGCATTTGTTGCCTGCGAGCCCAGAAAAGGCGACCGGCGAAACGATAGACGTGGACAATTCGGCCCCTAAACAGCCTAATGTACCGTAACATCAAAACGAAATGCGTGTTAAATCCAGGAAATCCACATAAAAAAATGTTTGCAAGGGTCATGTACGCAGACAAAACGAATTATACTTTTTTTCGTCATTTCATTTTCCGACCCCTCAATAATATTCGGTGACGCCCTTGCGAGGGTGGTATGAGATAACGTTATTATTGATTACTACGTGTGTATCTTTGTATATGCTAGGAAATGGTGTTCTGTGTGTTTTTAAGTGATTTTCCGTCCGATTTTTTACCCCAAAACGAAGTTGTTTTCTCCTCTCCCTTTCCGTTTCTCCCCGATTTTTTCTCCGATTTTTTTATTCTTTTTTTTTTTTTTTTTCTTCCGAAAAAATTTCTCGAAAAACAAGAAAAAATGTATTTTTTTCTCGGAAAATATTAGTATTTTAATTCCTAATGCCAAATAAGGTGAAAAGCCCAAATCCGTGAAGAAAAAAATTTCGGGGGGTACCTTTTTTGCCGGAAAAAGTTGGCCCCCCAAACCGAGGGGCTGGATCCGCCCCTGGCCGTGTCTGCACAGGTTTATAACATTCCTTAAACCTAGCTGAACCATGCAGACACACACACATCAGTGCGTTTCTACTAAGCCCTAACCAGGTATCCACATATTGTCCGAAGAGTCATCCCTTAGGACAGGCGCGGATCCATAATTCTTTCCAAGAGGGCGCACGGTTATGCGCACGATTTTATGGTCGGTAAAATGTATGGGGCATTGTTTGTATGTGCTTTCAAATATCCGGTCATTTTGGTAACAAATTGAGTGATTATGAAGCACGTTGCTACAATTGTATTAACATTCGCCAACTTTTCGTTGAATTCATCGGTCTTCAGGGAATGGTATGCGCCCCAGTTCAACCCCCTTAATCCGCGTCAGTTTTAGTGTACTAAACCAGAAGGCATTTATGGCACAACGGCGCGGCACAGCGCTGCTACGTACGGTGGTGAGGCTGCCGGCGTTGAAGCGCCGGTCCGGACTCTGTCCTCCGACCGGTACTGTCAATCTGTCCCCGACCTTCCAGGACATGGTTGTTGGCCTCGGGTTGGCGGTGAAGTTGATGGTGACCTCGCCCTGCCGGCCGGCAGTGAAGTCCGTACAAGCGTACCGATGTCGTTGCCCTCGGGGCGGTAGGCGGCATCTGCGGCAACGTCAAGATCGCGGGTCAGCGCAGAGACGGTCACAGCGCGGGAGACGACAGTGCCATTGGACTGTAATTGAAACGCAGTAAACATACGCATTTGTTTAACACTGTATTCATGGTTAACTGTTAAGTGACCTGCAATGCATGAACGATGCCCCATGACGTACAGGTAAAACGACATGGTCTGGGTGTCTGCTGGCAGTCGTGTCAATGTCAAAAGTCGACCAAAGAATTTGAGCGGTCCTGGACAAAACAAACAATCGTTATTAGCAACTCCAGAACATCAGCCTGAGCCAGACAATATGTGCCAGTTGTATTTTGTGGTGAGATCCACATCATCACGTCCCTTCCCCTCTACAACCGCACCCTTACTCCCACCCTGGGGTGGGAGCGCGACGCAACGCGATTCCCCCACTCACACTGCACGTTCCAGCTTCCACCGATGTCTCCCGCTGGTTCTGGTCGCTCTGATCGTCCTGATCATATTCCCACATGGTTGGCGCGGCAGCGCAGGCTCAGTCCGTTGTCCTCCTTGCTTGAACTGGTGCGTCAGCGTGGACACGCTGTCCCAAAGGCTGTTGCCTCTTGGAATGTCCTTCACCTCGATGTTTTTGGAGAGCTGGGTTTTGCCGAGGTACCAGACGATCTCGGCCGGGGGTCGGGCCGCCTCGGCCCTGCACTTCACGGTGGCCGGCTCGCCGCTGTTCACCGAGAGTGGTGAGCGTCCGACGTAGCGCAGTGTCACTGGCTTCCCTGCAGACGAACGGAGGGACGAGAGTTAGATCTAGATACTTGTAAAAAGACGGGGGCCTGATCGAGAGTGATGGAGAGCAGCACAGAGTGAAAGAAAGGAATAGGAGGTGAGGAACGAGCAAGGGCGAGGGCGAGAGCACTAGAGAGGAGAAAAGATAATGAGAAAGAGCAGTGGCGTAGCCAAGGGGGGGCAAAGGGGCCATGCTACCCCCCCTGGAGGCCTGGCGGGCCCCTCTGGTGGCCGAGCGAGGGCCCCATGGGGCCGAAGGCCCCAGTATTTTGGATGGTGTCAGGCGCCCGCAAAACGCCTTACGTGACACCAAAAACCCTCTGTTGGTCTGAGGGGGCCCTCAGTGGGCCGGAAGGGGCCCTCGATCGGCCTGAGGGGGCCCTCGGTCGGCCTGAGGGGCTCTTGGTCGGCCTGAGGGGGCCCTTAGTCGGCATGACGGTCCCTCTTTCGGTCCGAGGGACCCTCTATCGGTCTGAGGGCCCTCTGTCGGTCTGAGGGGGCCCTCTGTCAATCTGATTGGGTCTTCTGTAGGCCTCTGTTGGTTTGCAGGGGTCCTCTGTCGGTTTGCGGGGGCCCTCTGACGACCTGAGGGGGCCCTCTGTCGGTCTGAGGGACCCTCTGCCGGTCTGAGGGGGCCCTCAGTAGGCAGGAGGGGCCCTTGATCGTCCTGAGGGGGCCCTTGATCGGCCTGAGGTACCGTCTATCGGTCTGAGGGGACCTCTTTTGTCTGAGGGCTCTCTGTTGGAATATGGTGCCTTCTTTCGATCTGAGGGTCCTATGTTGGAGTGAGGGGCTCTCTGGTGGCATGAGGGGTCACTTGGATAGCTTGAGGGGCCCCTTTCGACCCGATAGGGCATCTGAAGGCTGAAGGGCCCCTATTTCGGCCTCAGGGGTTCTCAGTCGGCCTGAGGGGGTCATCAGTAGGCCTAAGGGACCCAAAAAAGCATAAGGGCCCCTCTGGACACCTGAGAGAGCCCTCGACTAGCTAAAGGTGGCCTTTGGTCGTCCTAAGGGACCCACAGTCGGCATGAGGGCGTCTGAAGGGGCCCGCTATCGGCTTGGGGGGTCCAGCCTGAAGGGGCCCTCTGTCGGTTGGTAGTCTCATTCCGCAGGAGGGGCCCTTCTTCGGTCTAGGGGCCCTCTAGTCGCTTATGGGATCCTTCGCAAGCTGAGCGGCCCATAAGTTAGGCCTGAGGAGGACCCTCTGTTTTCTGAGGGCCTCATTTGGCCTGAGGGCCCTTCTATCTACTTGAGCGTCTCTGTCGGCTGAGGACCTTGCCGGCAGCTGAGGGTTCTTGCTAGCCTGCATGACCACACCGGAATAAGTAGTTAAAATTGTGCTAGCGGAGCTAAAATATGTAGAGGGCCCTGTGTCCATGGGGGGGGGGGGCATGGTTGTGCCAGGGGGCCCACATCACAAACCACGGGTACTACCTTGGCGAAATCACTGGATACGCCTTTGGTCATTGCACGTCTTAAAGACGAGAAATGGCCAAAGGCGGAGCGGAAGGGCGCTTGACAAAGGTCGAAGGGGCCCCTAGACAATTTGAAGGGACTCTGGGGCCTTTCAACAGTCAGAATGCCAACTGTCCAGTGAATAAAGCTAAAAAATTATTGTATCACATGTAGGTTGAAAAAATCGTGCCGTCTTCTCTGCGCATATAGGTATGGGTTGTGCTGCTATTTTCCCTATATGAATGAGCAAAATAGTTCGCTTTATCACTTTTTACAGCAATTTATGCGCACAATAACATGTGTTAGAAGTCCGCACCATAAGCAATGTGACGCATTGATGAAGAATGCATATCCAGGGCATAAGGACTCAAAATTTCGCGCCGCTACGCGAAGCAATTTATTTATAACTTGCAATTCTTGAGCCTTAAAAATATTTCAAGTTGGTATAGTTTATTCCAAATTGTTGTCGTTGGTTTTACGTCTTATCACAAATTTGCAATGAAAATGGTTAAGTGCTTTGGGAGAAAATGACGTTAAGTGACGTCATGTCGTGCTATTTTCGGTGGAAAAAATTATAAATGTTTACAAATCGTAAAAATTCGGGTTTTTGAGCAACATGAGAAAAAAACACTAAAAGAAGGCAAATGACAAACTTTTTTTAAATTGTCTCAGATTTGCCTAATTTGGAAATTTTGACCCCTTAACCCGCGCCCCACTGGGGGGGTGTTTGAACACCCCCCTCATGTTTTTTCAAGATAACGAAAAAACGGCGGCGCGTAGCGCCGCAAATTTGCATAACTATTCACTGATTCTTTCCGACATTTTGCGAAAATTCAAGTTCCGTGTTCAGGCAGGTCAGGTCACCAGGTCAGGTCAAGTGACCCTACTACAAAAACGTTTGCGGTCGTGCCATAACTACAGTTTTTAAGGGAATCGATAATTTAAACTTTCAGGATTACAGTTAAGTCATTAGATCTACAAAATGTATATTTTTTTTGTGTTAATCGGTGACCTTAGGTCCGGGTCAATTTTGCATCCCCATTATAAGTCAATGGAGAAATAAGCAAAATGCTTTTCTTAGTCGAGATATTTTCAGTCCATTCCTTTGATGATGTTATCATTGTATTGATCATTTATGTATGATCCAAGTGCGGTTTTGCTCAGGAAACATAACGGAGTCATCTCAGGTCATCCTCGAGGTCACAACACCTTTTCAGTTCAATAACTCTATGGCCATAATGAAGATTAAGAAACTGCAACTTTTCACCAGTGTGTTTGTCTCGTCAAGACACATCTACTGATATGCAACATGACCTACTTAGGTCACCACTTGACCTTGACCTGAGGTAATTTTTTCAAGTTGACCTAACATGATCAAATTTGACATATTTAAAAGCGCTTGACGAGACAAACACGATGGCGTAAACAGTATGGCGTTATCTTTGTTAGGTAAGAAGTTATTTACGAAAAAAATATTTTTTTGCAAAATCAGCTTTTTTTTACTTTAATACCTCTAGAGCCTACAACTATTTGACCTAGGTCATTTTGAGGACATAGCATGCGATTGTTAAATGTCATTGGCTAGCGATTGTCTTGAACGTTTGGTTTCTAGATAGCATAGTTTTCCGAGATATGGGGTTTGGAGCGATTCCTAAAGCTTGAAAATGACCTTCGATGACCTCTATGACTGAGTTTTGGACTTGTGAGCGAAAAAAATTCTGAAATAGTTTCGCAATGATTTTTGAATAACGATTCGAACAGTGTCTTTTTGTCTTGGTCTATGTGCCAGCGGGAGCCGAGGTTAGAGGGGGGTGTTCAAACACCCCCCAGCATCGGGCGAAGAAATGCAGAGGCCAGGCGGTGCGCGGTTAACCACTAAAAAAAAAATCGCGAAAAACATATATGTGTCGTTGTTGTACCAACAATGTACTGTTTTAGTTATTGGGCCCCCATTGACTACAAAAGCCCCTGATCCCATTTTGCCCCCCCCCCCCCCCCCTTGGCCGACGAATTGCTTACGCCCCTGAGAAAGAGAGGGTGAAAATGAGGCTAGAAGAAGAATGAAATGGAAAAATAGTTATCTAACTTCATTCATTTAACGGAATAAAAACGAAATTTATCCTTCTGTCAGCCGAACATTCCAGGCCGCTGATTCGGTCAGTCCCGACCAGTTGACACGATGGAGACAGTTACCCCTGCTCGACTCACCCCAGGCCACTGATCGGTCAGTCCCGACCGAGTTGACACGAGTGGAGACAGTTACCCCTGCTCGACTCACCCCAGGCCACTGATCAGCCAGTCTCGACTGAGTCGACATGAGTGGAGACAGTTACCCCTACTCGACTAACCTCAGGCCACTGATCGGTCAGTCCCGACCTAGTTGGCATGAGTGGAACAGTACCCTGCTCGACTCACTCCAGGCCGCTGATCAGTCAGTCTTGACTGAGTTGGCATGAGTGGAAACAGTTAACCCTACGCACTAACCTCAGGCCAGTCTGATCGGTCAGTCCCGACCTAGTTGGACATATTGAGTGGAAACAGTACCCCTGTCGAACTTCACCCCAGGCCGCGATCGGGCCAGTCCAACTGAGACGACATGAGTGGAGACATGTACCACTGCTCGAGCGCACCCCAGGCCGCTGATCGGTCAGTCCCGACTGAGTTGGCATGAGTGGAGACAGTTTACCCCTGCTCGACTCACCCCAGGCCACTGAATCGGTTAGTCCCAAACTGAGACGACATAGTGGAGACAGTTACCCTACTCGACTCACCGCCCCAGGGCCAACTGATCGTCAGTCCCGACCTACTTGGCATGAGTGAAACAGTTACCCCTGCTCGATCATCTCCAGGCGTGATCAGTTCATCTTGATGAGTGTGGCATATGAAGTGGAAAACAGTTACCGCGCCTGCTTCGACTCACCCCCACGCCGTTGATCGGACAGTCTCGACTGAGACGACATGAGTGGATACAGCTTACCCCTGACTCGACTCACCCAGCCGCTGATCGGCAGTCCCGACTGAGACGCATGATGGAGACAGTTACCCCTACTCGACTACCCAGCCACTGATCGTCAGTCCCACCAGTTGCATGAGTTAAAAGTTACCCTGCTCACTCACGTCCAGGGCCGCTGATCGGTCAGTCCCGACTGAGACGACATGGTGGAGGACAGTTACCCCTACTCGACTCACCCCAGGGCCGCTGATCGGTTAGTCCAAACTGAACGACCATAGTGGAGACATTACCCCTGCTCGACTTCACCCCAGGCCCGCTGATCGGTCAGATCCCACTGAGACGACTGAGTGGAGACCAGTACCCCTACCTTCGACTCACCCCAGGCCGCTGAAGCCAGTCCCAACTGAGACGGACAGAGTGGAACAGTTACCCCTACTCGACTCACCCCAGGCCACTGATCGGTCAGTCCCGACCTAGTTGGCATGAGTGTAAACAGTTACCCCTGCTCGACTCACTCCAGGCCGCTGATCAGTCAGTCTTGACTGAGTTGACACGAGTGGAGACAGTTACCCCTGCTCGACTCACCCCAGGCCGCTGATCGGCCAGTCCCAACTGAGACGACATGAGTGAGGACAAGTTACCCCTGCTCGACTCACCCCAGGCCGCTTGATCGGCCAGTCCCAACTGAGACCGACATGAGTGGAGACAGTTACCCACTGCTCGACTCACCCCAGGCCGCTGATCAGTCAGTCTTGACTGAGTTGGCATGAGTGGAAACAGTTACCCCTGCTCGACTCAACCCAGGCCACTGATCAGGCCAGTCTCCAACTGAGACGACATGAGTGGAGACAGCTTACCCCTGCTCGACTCACCCCAGGCCGCTGATCGGTTAGTCCTTGACTGAGTCGACATGAAGTGGAGACAGTTACCACCTGCTCGACTTCACCTCCAGGCCGCTGATCGGTCAGTGCCCGACCTAGTTGGCATGAGTGGAAACAGTTACCCCTGCTCGACTTACTGACAATGATGACGTTGGAGCCAATCGAGTCCACCTGTCCTGCTGAGGTGAACGGCGAGCACGTGTACTTTCCGTTGTGCCGGTCTTCGATGTTGCTGATGATGATGGTGCAGTCTGTTTTACTCGTGCTGTTCCGAGCCGTGATGCCCAGGTTCGCAGGAATCTGAGGCGAGAGTAAGAGTTATCACATCGAGACGGGCAGGCACAGAACGCCAACAACCAGGATAAAGTGCTTAGGGCACCGGATATTAAAAAGAAGGTGAGACCTGGCGTAAAATATATGTATTTCTGGGAGGTGACTCTGATAGAAGCATATACAATATTTAAGGTTTGATACAGGTACACGAGCAGCCACAATGATCGGCATTTGAAATGTAAACGTTAACTCACTAAAAAGGTGAAGAATCCGCCCGGTAATCCTGGCACTTCGACTTTCCACGCGCAGAAGAGGACTTCACCATTGGTTACACACTCCAGCGTCACCTCATCTCCCCGGTGGACCACTAGCTCTTCCTCCGGCTGGATTTTGAACAGGTCACCGAACGCACCTGGAGAAGATCAGGGCAGAGGTGAGAGGTCAGGCCAAAACGCAGTGGCTAGAGAGGTGTCGTAGGGTGGTCATCGTATGTCAACACATGTCCGCAATAGGACGAATACAGAACTACGAAGGAGTTAGGAAGCACATAAGACAACCAACAGCAGCTTTTGGAGCAAGAGGTCAGCAGCGAGGATCAGCCTGAAGGTTTCAGTAGCAGTGGCGGTCCAGAGGTGGGGCATGGGTTAACCCGCGCACTGCAGGGGGTTCGCGCCGAACACGAGCTGCAGAGGGGGGGGGGTCGATTTCCGTCCCCCGTGAGATCTCCAAAACTACGCAACGTAGCGACAAGCGAAAAACGGCATTAGATAGCTCTAGACAGGCTCTATCGAAAGTATTTTGTCTTTTCTTGGATCAGGTCACAATTGAGGTCACCAGTGGTCACCAAAGGTCAGATTTTCCGGTTTTAGGACTCTTTTAGGACACTTTTCCAGAAACCCCCGATTATCTCGGAAACTATGATAGCTAGGAACAAACGATTCAAGAAGCAATCGATAGCTATTGAAATTTGCAATCGCACCTTAGTCCTCAAAATTGATCTCAAATAAATAGTTTAGGCTCCAGAGGTCATGAAAGGTCAAAAGCTCTGTTCTTAGCAAAACTGTTTTTCGTGAATAGCATGTCACCTAATAGGGGAATCTTGCTTGCTTGCTTGAAAGGGGAAAAAGCAAGATAGTTGAAGCCATCGTGTTTGTGTCATTGATGCGCTTTGAAACATATATACGGTGACCTGGTAAGGTCAACTTCAAAATTTGACCTTCAGGTCAGATGTCTCAGTTGGTGACCCATGTAGGTCATGCCTGCATATGGCGGCAACGGCCAGACGAGACGAACACCATTGGTGTTCAACTAATGTCTCTGTCTCTTTTCTATCAAGAGTTATTAGCAAAATCATTGCTGCAAATTGACCTCAGATGACCTCAGATACCTTGTAGGAAATCACTGAGCAACAATTGCACCTTGATCATTTAGAATGAGCTAAAATAGCATGATTCTGAAAGACATTAGTTCTGATCCAATGCAATTTTGAAAGGGCAAGCATTGTTTTATCTCCCATTCACTTACTAATGGGGAGGCAGGGAAATTGACCTCACCTCTTTGGTCACCGAACGAAAAAAATCCGAGATAAACGAATTGTACCGGTATTGACATTACTTATTTGAAATCCTGCAAGTTTAAAACAAAATTGAAAAAAAGACTGGGCTTTGCACAAACGCAAACATTTTTGAAGGTGAGGTCACTTGACATGGACTTGTGACCTGACCTGAGATGACCTTAAGTTAAAACTTTTCCAAAGTGTGGGTAATTGACTGCCCAAACAGCTGTGGTACGAGAATTTGGCGGCGCTGCGCGCCGACGTTTTTCCGCTACTCCTGAAAAACCTGAGGGGGGGGGCGGAATCAATCCCTGCAAGTGCCGCCTGTGTTAATAAGCCCATACCACTTCAGCAGCTCACGAACAGGAGGTGAGCAGCAAGATCAGCCTGGATGGGTTCCAGAATAACAGTGTTCGGTCCAGAGGGCGGTCATGGGTTAATAGCTACCATCAGCAGCTCACGGAACAGGAGGTGAGCAGCAAGGATCAGCCTGGAGGGTTTAGTAGCAGTGGCGGTCCAGAGGTGGGGCATGGGTTAATAAATAGCATGAGGTGGTCAAGAGCCGATCGTAGTGACTCGAAATGAACCTCAATTCGTTTTCAAACGAATTGCAAGTACATTTAATCCAACTGACCTTCAGAGGACCAAATCGTACTCCTAGGGGGCCACTTTGACCTCCAGAGGGCCTATTCTGGCTTGAAAGGGGCCAATGCTGGTTTGCAGAGGTCCATTTTTATATGCAAATGACATATTTTTAACTGAAAGGGTCTATTCTAGACTACATTTTGTCTTCGAGGTCAAAAAGAACCAACAAGGCTTGAGGGACACTAAGACCTGAGGGGCCCACCAAAGCCTGGAGGGGCCACTTTGCTACGTGGCCCCGCCTTGACCGAATCCTGGATCCGCCACTGGTCAGTAAAGATTATCCTGGACGGGACTTGTGTCATAGAGTCCGACTGCAGTCCCCAGCATTGATCGGTCGTATCTCGGATCTCTATCCTAGATATTACCGGTCACCAAAGGTTTATCTTTGAGCGCCCTGCTAGCAGCGTGCCCGAAGACCCCCTCTTACATTCCAAGACCAGTAACTGGCCACTGCTAACGACAACCGGGGTACTCGCTTCCTACGGGTCATCAGATATCAGAAGGTTATCAGAATTCTTCAGAGCTCATCAGAGCTCATCAGTGGTCACCAAATGTCACCAAAAGTCATCAAATGTATCCAAAGGTCGGGGAATCACAGAACACTGCTGATTATCCGTTCGGGTAAAACATAGCACAAATGAGAAGATGAATAGATACACAAATGAGAACAATTGCGATATGCTGCCCAGGTAACACCGATGGGAAACATACAAATATGTTACTGTGATTCACATGAAATGGGACGGCAAATGACACTGCTGAGAGATGGAGCATCAAAGCCGCGATGAAGCAGCGTGTGTCGACGTAAAACACAGTTCTCCTGATGGTGGTGGTGGTAGTGGTTACAAAACTTGCGACCAATGACGTGTTCTGATCGTCGATTTCCCCAAAGATTCCAGGGAATAGGTATATTTTTTTGGTTACCGAGGCAAAGAGTTAACAGGGATATCAATGTAGAAGTTCATTGTCAAACTGCGGCAGAGAAGTGCAGTCCAGACTCCAGGGTTCCAGAGGATGGGTTCCAGAGTTTCCCGCAGGGAATGTGCAAGGTCAGATCACGGTTCATGTCCCACCGGCCTCGCGCTCGGCTGACCCCGTCTGACCCGCCCGGTCACGTGACCACCTGTGAACAGTCAAGGACAGTTAGCGGGGTGTTTGTCCCTGTCATGTCCTGCTTAAACCGCGCCCGTGTAGGGCAAAATCACTGCGTGACCGTGTAGGGGGTGGGGGGACGACCCCCTGGCGTTTCGCCCCGAATTGGGCTAAGAGCTTTGATTAAAAAAGAAGTGTGCTGCTTGTGCCGAGGGGAAGCCATTTATTTCTGATTATAACGTCTTGGGGCATTAGATGACCTCTGAGGTCATGTCAATGACCCGGATGTCATACAATCGTAAATGTGTAAAATTTGAACACTATTCAAAGTAAAAATCCTAAATGAGCATCTTATTACGCTAAATGGTGCTAAATTTTTTAATCAGCATCACAAAAAGTCCTATAAACTGCCAAATTCCAAAAAGGTCATGTCAGGTCATCTGAGGTCAGTGACCTCGCTGGACCTGTGGAACTCATGACCCCAGTGGAACGTATACGCAGGGGCGTCGCCATCGGGGCATCAGGGCCCCCCTTCTGGTGGCGAAAAGTGTGAGGGCCGGCCCCCCCGCTCGAACCTCGATTCAAACCCTAACCCTCGCCAGTGTAGGGTGGGTGGATTCCACCCTCGTTTTTTTCCCCAAAATAACTCACGTAAATATCCACCGATCGCAATGAAACTTTCAGTACCATACTTTGCATCAATTTGACACATACTCGGAAATTTTCAACTTCTAACTCGTATGACCCATGACCTTTGACCTGTTTCTCAAGGTCGTGTTTGGCGAAACTGGCGTCCCGTAGTAACAATCCTTGAAACTTTTGCAATTCCCGAGTGTTTGTTGTTCAGGAGCATATGCAAAGGTGTTTCTAGGTGACAGTTGTAGCTTCTGCAGAGATTGCGATCTAGATTGACATTTCCAGAGATCAACGGAGGTCACTGACCTCCGATGACCTCAGATGACTTTTTTCGTCTTCTGTCCGTTTCTAGTGCAGCTTTGACGCTGATTTGAATTCTGGGATCCATTGTAAATGATTATGTGTTTCACTGGGGTCATGCACTACTAAAGGTCAACCGAGGTCACTGACCTCAGATAACCTGACACGACCTTTTTTAATTTTGCAGTTTCAAGATCATTTTGTGATGTTGATTTCACGTATGGCGTCTATTCAGCATCCTAAGATGTTCTTTTACGATTTAGGTCGACAAATTCTTATTTTTTATACATTTCAAATTTCATGACATTTTGGCTTTGTCATGACCTCAGAGGTCACCTAACAACCCAGGACCTTAAAATTTAATGCCAGTGGCTTTCTCTCGTCAAAAGCAACACCCTCGTTTTTGAATCTAAGCTCTAGCTCAATTAGGGGCCAAATGTCAAGGGGGGTCGTACCAACCCCTCCTTCACGGTCACTCAGTGATACGGCCTAAACGGGCCCTAATTGAGCTACGGCCTAATACTACGGCCTACTTAAACCCTCGCCCTACACGGGCGAGGGTTTAAGTAGGTATCTATGCTAAGAATCTATTTTATTTGCATTTTTTTCCTTTCGTCGTTTAAAACGATGCAGGACATTTTTTTGACGACACATATTGGATACCTTCTGTGATTTAGCTGTGCCTTTGCCCTTTGTGGAACAGAAAGATCGAAGAATGTCACAACCCGGGTGTGTCCCTTTTTCTGCTGACATTCTTTTATTTTGTATTTGTAAGCATTTTGAATCATATGCGAATACAGCAAAATAATAACATTAACATTCAGCGACAAATTCGCGGACCCATTACAATCATCTACAACTCAACAGACGTAAAGAACAGAGCATGTAGATCAACGTGGTGAAATCTGTTTAACCCTTTTAGTGGCAGGGAGATTGTTTTTGTCCACCCCTTATGTTGTTTACCTTTTTTCTGAAGCGGCTTGGAGAAGCCTCATGAAATTTAGCGACTTTTCCTAAAATTGATTTTTACATGTGGATTTAAAATTTTGAGTTCCTCAACTGAACAGAGGCGGTTCCTGGGCAAAGTTTTGGGATAAATTTTTGGGCGACATTTGGCAATAATACGCGCGGAGATGCGATCTTCTAGACGTTTTCCTACCTGCCTCACGTATGAAGGAGTTACATAAGTTTACGATTATTTCAACATGTCAAACTAGTCGGTGTAAATTATTATATTTTTACGGTAGAGGCGGTTTCAGGGACTTGAAAAGGAGAGGTTTCCAAGAAGTCTCAAACGCTTGGCTGGCAGTCAATAAAGCTAAAAAAATAAAGCTAAAAAAGGCATTTATAACTATGAAAATCATTAACCCGCGCCGGGCCGGTGCTCGGCGCCACCTTCCTCGGGCCGGTGTGTGTGTGTGTGTGTGTGTGTGTGTGTGTGTGTGTTTCGACACACCCCTTCTAACTCGGCTCCTATGGGACCTAGACATAAACCAAAAATACCATTCGAGAGCTCGTCAAAAGGGATTTCAAAACTATTTCGTTGACAATTTTTCTCAGGTCAATATTAGAGTCACCAGAAGTCATCAAAGGTCAAATTTTCCAGATTTAGGACATAGCTCCAGATATCCCTAAATATCACGGAAACTATGATAGCTAGGAGTAAACAAGTAAAAAAAACATAAGATAGCTATTTAAATTTGCAATCGCACCCAGGTCTTCAAATTTCGCTACGGTCGCCACATACAAGCCACACCACAGTCGGCATTGGGCGTTCCAATAATTTTTAATCCCCAAACCGATTTAACTTCTTTGCGCCCAGAATATCGAAAAATGGCAAAAAGAAACGTTGTAACCAAGCCTCATAGCTATATGGTCCAGAAGTCTGATAAAAAATATGTTCCATAGGTTACGAGCCAGCCTCGTCTGAAAATCGTCGGTTTAACATAGGAACCCTATGGTCTAGTAGCTTTTATGTTTATGTTTATGTTGTTTATGTTTATTGATAAATCACCAACAGGCACAAAACCCGGTTACAGGCGAAGTCAGGAGATAAAACTATGACTTTCACTTAAAATACACACGCATGCAAGACAACAGACAGTTGTTTGAAAAACAGACAGTTTGAACGCCCAAACGCCCGAGTGCTGCCAACTGTTACCGGTGGGGGCTGGCTAATAGAGTAAGTAAGGAGCCTGTCAAAAATAGGGTTAACCCTCGCCCGGGTAGGAAGGGTGCACATTAGACCACATCGTCATTTGCCGAATTCATATTTATGAACATGGGAGTTATTTTTTTATGTGTTGGTATGTTCTAAGCATGACTCAAAAAATAATTTTCAAAAAATTCGAAAATTTATCCAACCGGGTTTTGTGATTTGTAAACGCCTGCAAACGCCGTTTTCGGCGTTGCAGTCTCCTATTTGTTAACGTATTGGGGTTATCCCAGTTTAACACTCTGAATGCTATTGTTTTTCTTTTATTTTACGGATCGGAAAAGAGCAGTGGGTGACTTTTTAATAGAGTATTTGAGTTGAATTCGGTCACCAAAGGGTATTAGTACAATGTTATTTGGCAGCTCGCATGGGTTTACAATAACGCTTTAATGGTTGTTCACTGTAATGAAAATGGCGGGAGTTTAAAAAAGATGCTTGTGCGGAAAAGCAGAATTCCCTAAAGCTCATAACCTGCAAAGTCAGACTTGATATCGTTCTCTTTATAGTGTTTCGATTGTATTACACTTCAAGCTTGCCATTACTGTAATGAATACTTTAAAACAGAATCAAAGAGGCCACAGGATACAGGATGTGAAAGATTATACATCCGGCAGATTTGGGCATGGTCCTTCTTTGATTTCATCGCGACTGCAGTCAGGGCTCCGTGAGACGTTCTCGCACCGATGAATCCGTCGCTTCTTTCGTGTCCGAAGACAGTCTGAGAGGTGGCTGTGACCTCCTTCACAACAGCGCTTCGCTACTTTGGCGGAGTACTGGGTAACTTGCCTACCTGCATGGGACCGCACTCATTCCCTGATTTTGGTGATTCAAGTGAATGTGCTGTAATTACCGGCTCGTTTGTCAGTTCTTTCCCAACATATTAAGTCCCTGAGGCTGCGGGATTGTCCTTGTTGAGACACATGCAAACTTCAAACTGTCTCGTGCAAAACTTCCGCACTCGCCTCGCTTCCGCTGGATTCTTTCGCTCGCCACCTCCAATACCTAAATTGCACGGCGAATGCCCGATCCCTTTCCGTCCTCACTTGCAGAAAAGGAATTGGAGAAGCATTTCCCAGTGAGCCCACCAAGCCGGGGGACTTCATTTGCGGGTACACCAGCGAGCTTTTGTTCCGGCTCTACCGTTGAATGTAACTGCATCTGTTTCAAGGCGATGTTGTGCGGGCACCTGCAACCAGTGGTTACGCATCTTGTAGCTCGATCATTTGATGATAGTACAAGCCAATGATGTACTCACAGATCATATTCAATTTTGTTTTGCATTTTGTCCCTTAAATCTTGACGCGTCACCCAGAGGCGACGAAAGAGAATTTGGCGCTGCTACACCACCTGCTATGGTTAATTTGTCCCGATACGCCACTGGGTGACCCCCATAGTTATGTGGTATAACAACGGCCAATCTCTTCGTTCGCCTCTGGGGTGAGCCGTCAAGATTTTAAGGGACAAAATGCAAAGCAAAATCGAAAATGATCTGTGAATACATCATTGACGTGTATTATCTCACATGATTCGAGCACAAGATGCGTAACCACTGGTTGCAGGGTGCACTGCACACATCGCCTTGAAATAGATGCAGTACATTCAACGGTAGAGCCGGACAGTAGCATCGCTAGTGTACCCGCAAATGAAGTCCACCGCTTTTTGTGGGGCTCACTCGGAAATGCTTCTCCAATTCCTTTTCTCAGTTCGAGGACGAAGGGATTCGGGCCATTCGCGTGCATAAGGGTTATTGGAGGTGCGGCCGAAAAGGAAAACCAGCGAGAAGCGAGGCGAGTGCGGAAAAGTTTGCCACGAGACACAAGATTGTCTCAACAAAAGACGCGCCAGCCTCAGGGACTAATTATGTTGGGAACCAGAACTACAACGAGCCGGGTAATTACCAGCACATTTCACTTGATCACCAAATCAGGGAATGAAGTGCGTCCCATGCAGGTAGGCAAGTACCCAGTTACACGGCCAAAGTAGCGAAACGCTGGTGTGAAGGAGGTCACCAGCCACCTCTTCAGACTGTCTTCGGACACGAAAGAAGCGACGGATTCTATCGGTGCGAGAACGTCTTCACGGAGCCCTGACTGCAGGGGCGCGATGAAATCAAGAGGACCATGCCCAATCTGCCGGATGTATATATTAATCTTTTCAACATTCCTGTGATGCCTGTGGCCTCTTTGATTTCTGTTTTAAAGTATTCATTCAGTAAAATGGCAAGCTGAAGTGTAGCATTCGAACACTATAAGAGAACGATATCAAGTTGACTTTGCAGGTTTATGTGCTTTAGGGAATTCTGCTTTTCCGCCACAAGCATCTTTATTTAAACTCCGCCATTTGCTTCAGTGGAAACCATCTAAGCGTTATTGTAACCCAATGCGACTGCCAAATAACATTGTCTATTACTCCTGTGCACACCGCAATTCAACTCAAAAACATACTCATTTTTAAGTCACCACTGCTCTTTTCCGCATCCGTAAAATTAAAGGGAAATAAAACAATAGGCAATTTCAGAAGTGGTTTAAACTGGACGATAACACCAATACCGTAACAATAGGAGGACTGGCAACAAACCGAAACGGCGTTTGCAGGCGTTTACAAATTCACAAAAAACCCGGTTGGCAAAATTTTCGATTTTTTTGAAAATATTTTTTGAGCAATGCATAGAAACATTACCAACACATAAAAAAATCACTCCCCATGTTCATAAATCTGAATTCGGCAAATGACGATGTGGTCTAGTGCATATGTCACCTCCTCGTTTTTTTCCCGAAATCACTCACGTAGTTATCAATCGAACGCGACGGAACTTTAAATACCCTACTTTTGAACAATTGAATACATACTCTGCAAATTGCGAACTTTCAACTTTCATGACCCGTGACCTATGACGGTGACCTGTTTATCAAAGTCATGTCAGGCGCAACTGGCCTCTCGTAGTATTGATTCGTGATACATGTGCAGTTTCCGAGTGTTTGTTGTTCAGGAGCATATACAAAGGTGTTCCCAGGTGACGGTTGCGGCTTCCGCTGATATTGTGAGTTCGAATGACCCTTTTCTGAGTTCAACCGAGGTCACTGACCTGCAATGACCTCAGGTAACGTTTTTGCTTTTGGCCGTTTCTAGGAGAGTTTGTGACGCTGTTCTCGAATCTTGGATCAATTTTACATAATTTATGATCCATTTGGGTCATGCACTTCAACAGGTCAACCGAGGTCACTGACCTCAGATGACCTGACATAACACTTTTGGAATTATGTAGTTTTAAGGTCATTTTGTGACGCTGATTTCAAATTTGACATTGATTACGCATACTCAAATGTTCTTTCACCATTTTGGCTCGATCAGTATTCATTTTCACACCTTTACGATTTTATGTCATTTTGGTCATTGACATGACCTCAGAGGTCACCTTTTGACCCAGGACCTTAACATCTGGTGTCAATGGCTTCCTCTCGTCTCAAGCAGCACGCTTTTTTCATTGAAGTTCCAAGTGACCCCCTCAGCCATAGGGGCGAAACGCCAAGGTGGGGGTCGTACCCCCTCCTTCCTAACCGGACGCGCAGTGATCTTGCCCTATCCCGGACGAGGATTAACCCTACATACAATAGTTGGGCGTTTACGCCAATATAGTTCGCCAGCGACAGATTCGAGATTCGGGGGACCCCTTAGATTTCCATGAAAATTGCTATCCAGATAGAGTTCCAGACGTATTTTAGCATGGTAATATTAACATGGTGAAATCTGATCCACCCTACAAATGATAGTTTATCGTCTTCACCGCCCCTCCCCCCACTCCACCTCCCTCCCACCCACTCAGACGTCAATAGAGCTCGCCAGCGACAGATTCAAGATTTGGCAGATCTATTGTAATTCCATGAAAATCGACTTCCAGATAGAGTTCCGGGCGTAGATTAGCATAGTGAAATCCATTTAATTCTACATACGATAGTTTGGCGTCAATAGTCAATAGAGTTCGCCAGCGACAGATTCGAGATTTGGCATACCCGTTCGATTTTAATGAAAATCAGTGTCCAAACAGTTGTTTTAAGACCTGTTTTATAACATGGTGAAATTCGTTGCGTCCTACTATATTAATAGTTTGGCGACTAGAGGCCAAATAGAGTTCGTCAGCGGAAAGATTCGTGGGTTTGGCGTTTTCCTACGATTTTTTATGAAAATCGGTTACCATATAGAGTACAAAAGAGATTAAAACCTCGGTCGTGTATAGGACAAGATCACTGGTGACCGTGTAGGAGGGGTTGGTACGTACCCCCACCTTGGGCGTTTGTCCCTAACTGAGCTAGAGCTTCGATTTTAAAACGAGGCGTAATGCTTGTGACCGAGAGGAAGCCATATACATCTGATTTTAAGGTCTTGCAATATTAGATGACCTTTGAGGTCATGTGGAAGCCAAAATGTAATCAAATGTAAAATTTGTAAAAAATGAGAACTTTACGAGCTAGAATCGTAAAAGAACATCTTAGAATGCTTAATAAACGCAAAAATTAAAATCAGCATCACAAAATGACTTAAAAACTGCCAAATTAAAAAAGGTCATGTCAGGTCATCTGAAGTCAGTGACCTTGGATGACCTTTGGCAGCGCATGACCACAGTGGAACACGTAATCATGTGAAATGGATCCCAGAATTGAAATCAGCGTCAAAAACTGAACCAGAAGCGGACATAAGACGTAAAAAGACATCTGAGGTCATCTGAGGTCAGTGAACTCCGTTGACCTCTGAAAGGTCAATCAAGATCCCAATCTCTGAAAAAGCCACAACGGTCACCAATAAACACCTTTGCATATGCTCCTGAACAACAAACACTCGGGAATTGCACATATTTCAAAGATCGTTACTACGGGACGCCAGTTTCGCCAAACACGAACTTGAGAAACAGGTCAAAGATCATGGGTCATACGGGTTAAAAGTTCAAAACTTTCAGAATATGTGCCAAATCGTTGTAAAAAAGGGTACTGAAAGTTTCATTGCGATCGATTGATATTTACGTGAGTTATTCTGAAAAAGCCGAGGGAGGTGGCATCCACCCCCCTACACTGGCGAGGTTTAACATGATGAAATCCGTTTCACCAAACATATGATAGTTTGGCGTCTAGCCGCCAATAACGTTCGACAGCGATATATTGACTGGAAAATATGGACTTATTGGTCACGGGTCTGTCCCTCCCCCACTCAAAATTTCGTGGCGACGCCCCTGCGTATACGCAACGTAGCAACAAGGAAGAAACGGAGTTAGATAGTTTGAGACAAGCTCTGTCGAAGGCATTTCAGTCGTTTTAAGGTCAGGTCAATATTAAAGTCACCGGAGGTTATCAAAGGTCATATTTCCCAGACTTAGGAACTCGCTCCAGAAACCCCAAATTCGAGATCATTGGGGGGAATATATCCCTCTAGGGGGCAGGGCGTGTACTTATAAGAGGCCCTCCAGGGAGCGTGTTAAGACATAAATAAAACAACTTGATTGATTTGAAAACCGAGCGGGCTGACCTTTAACGTTGTTTTCTAATGTAAGATCCCCTTCTGTATTATGTTATTTCCGTCAGGCCGGTGGGACGTGGCTGCAAGTTGCGCAACCACCATCTTTAGAAATACAGGGCTGTGCGTCGGCGACTGCTGCTCCTAAACCTGGCTAAGCAGAATTATATTTATATATTTAATTCGATTGTTTACATTAACGTTTTCGTGTCTAATTTTTCAGTACATCAACCGAGCAGTTACACAAAAATAAGCTTCTGAAAATCATGGCTGTGATCGGGCCGCTCAACCGTCGATTGTTTTCCCTAGTCGATGGAAGACCTCACGTCCGCTAATAAATAGCGGTAAAAGGACAGCCATCTGGGTTCCCGACCCGATAAGGTAGTTTTACTAGTTTATATTATTATGTCAATCAGGTTATAGCTACATCAAATAGTACCATCAAAATTATCAAACAGCGGTGTTGCCTTCATATCACCGAATATTCCACAGCCAGCTTGATAAATGTGAGATTCAGTGGCTATATTGTTTCGGTCACTGTCAATCGACTCACTAGTGTTTCTTTGGTGGCTGCTGATTCTGTCGATCCGGCCTGCCGCCATGGTTATCACTCCACACCGCCCACCACGCATGTCCTGTCCCGGGGTGACTGCGCCATGTGTTCATCAACTACGCACACCACCCACCACGCCCATGTCCTGTCCCGGGGTGACCTGCCGCCCATGGTTCTATCAACTAAACACCAACCCACCAGCCATGTCCTGGGCCCGGGGTGACCTGCGCCGTGGTTATCACCCCACATCGCCCACCACGCCATGTCCCTGTCCCGGGTACCTGGCCGCCATGGTTATCACTCACACCGCCCACCACGCCATGTCCTGTCCCGGGGTGACCTGCCGCCATGGTTATCACTCCACACCACCCACCACGCCATGTCCTGTCCCGGGGTGACCTGCCGTCGTGGTTATCACTCCACACCGCCCACCACGCCATGTCCTGTCCCGGGGTGACCTGCCGCCATGGTTATCACTCCACTCCGCCCACCACGCCATGTCCTGTCCCGGGGTGACCTGCCGTCGTGGTATCACTCCACACCGCCCACCACGCCATGTCCTGTCCTGGGGTGACCTGCCGCCATGGTTATCACTCCATACCGCCCACCACGCCATGTTCTGTCCCGGGGTGACACCAGACGGCTTTCCGGACAGCCTCTGCAGCGTCATCACCCCTCCCCTCTCCGTCCCTACACAGCAGAACACTGGAGAAGACCGCGGTTTCCGCTAGGGCCGGACGGTGGGGGTGCCCCGTGCTGAACCGGCGCCGGCCGAGGCGACCCCCCACCCCCCACCTCCCCCGTCCAGGGTCCCCGCCGTCTACCAACCGCTGCCAATAGCGCCTGCTCAACAGGACAGAAGGGACGTCCATCGCCCGCTGTGTCTTACGGTCAGGGACGGCTGGGCGCGTGCAGAAGTGACAATCGATGACAACTTGTCATCTAGTTATGCTCCTGTCAGTTTATGTTACGGAAGACGACATTGTACAGTCTCTCTTGAAAGTATCTGTGCTCTGTGCAGTTTCTTTTGGATCTATTGGCCATGGACAGATACTTTCAAGAGAGACTGTGCACTGTACAGTCTCTGTGCATAGGTGGAGAATTGTAAAAGAGCCCGTGGGTGTTCAACCAGGACTGGTGCCACTAGTGGCGCAGCCAGACCTTCAGAAAGGGGGGCAAGCCAGTCATGGTAGGCCCTCCTCCCAAAAAAACTATTCCTGAATATGACAAACTCTACGGATTTTGGCCTCTATGTTTTGTGAGGGCCCAACTTTTATTGTATTTGTTTATTTTGTATTAGCTGGATTATACCAGGACCCTCAGGACCCCCTGAGAGGCCCCTGAACCAGGTACGTAGTCAGAATATCGTCCGGGGAGGGGGTGGCCCCTCAAAAGGGCCGCCCCTTCCGAGCCTTGAAATGGCCAGACAAAACGGATGAAAAGGCACGTTACAAGGATGGAGAATGCATTATGACAGGTGTGGCATGGGCCATACCGACTTTAAGGAGCTGGAGTCAGCAAACTGCCAAATCAACTTTGGAGCCAGCGTTGGAATCAGCTATACCAACAAACTTCGAATAATTTGTTAGGCTGAAGAC
>VOPJ01011132.1:0-24638 GCA_014673585.1 Semibalanus balanoides
CTCCTCCACCGTGTCCATCGTCATCTTGGCCGGGCTGGCTGGCGCACCTGAAGCACAATACCAGACCTGATACACGGGGCTGACGGAGAGCAGTGAGGCAGCGGCGGCAGTGGTGGGCAGAAACAGCTGCAGCGACCCTCTGCCGCCGGCCGCACCCGCCGCCGCCGCCGCCGAGCGCCGTACTACGCCCGCCGCAGGATTCATGAATGAGCGCCGTCGCGCGGCAAACCCAGCCGACTCGTCACCGCCGCTGGCCAATGGTGGCCAGCGTTCCGGTAATGTGACGTCACCACTTCCACTAAGCCCCTCCCTGCTTCCGGCGCTGAGCAATCCGGTCCCAGAAGGCGGTCGAGTGACATCATATGTGGTATGATGTCATGGAATTCACCTGCGCCGCGGAGCCGGGAGCACGTGCTGCCATGGGCGGGGATCTGCTGCGGCACGGCGAGCAGCAGACAGCGCCGAGCGGTGATAGCAAATACCGCTACATAGTACATGGACTCATCATTGAAGACTGATCAGATACTAGACCGGTATCCAGACTCCCAGAGAAGGTTTTTATCACGGTAATCTTATTTTATATCTTTGAAGTTCCACACTGGAGGTTGCAGAAAGTTTGTGTGATGACTTAGGAGTCATTAAAAAAGTCGTTACATAACTACAATGTGTTATCGATAATACCTATAAGGCGCCGTAGCTGGCGATGAACGAGCGATCGCGAAGGAAAAGCGTGAATTCCAACTCGATCGGTCCAGTAGTTTCTGAGATACAAATAAGCGTGCGCACGTTCATAGGCACACGCACCACTAACCAAGGACGCAGGAACCGGGGGGCAGGGGGGGCAGCGGCCCCCAACTTTTTTCGAAGAGGGGCGTCGCCCCCCCAACCTTTCTAAGGATCTATTTATTCTGTTAACAGTTTTCTGATTAGTAAAATCGTTGAAAAGTAATCACTTCAATGTGGAAGATAAAAAGTACTTGTTTATTACAAAATGCTTGCAATTTATAGGTAGGGATCTAGTTATGATTGCTTTCTAGTCGAATTTGAGGTTATTCAGCCATTTTAAGGATAGTCAAACTGAATTGATGAAAACTCAGAAAATTGGGTTAGGATCCAGCACCGTAGACGTCAACACATTCGTTCCAAACGATCCAAACCCATATGGAAACTTAAATGACGTCAGCAATTTTAGAGTTTTTACACTTCGTGATTACAGTTACGATTGCAATGACGATGCTGATTTTTGCCACCTATGCATCCCCTTTTTTTTCTTCTTCTAATATATAGTCTTAAACACCAAAATTGTGGTCAATTTGGAACGAAAAAGACAATTTGAATTTTTGGGGGTTAAAACCTCAAGTTTACAAAATATTGATAATGCCATTTTAACGAAAACATATTTGCTGTTTTCAGGTTTTCTGCTGGCCCACTGATTGACACTCGATTTCCCACGATGTAACTTTTTTTCCAACGAGATATCACCCATAAATATTACGGCATTAATACAAATGTGTTTCCCCCCATAAATTTGATATGAACTAAAGTCTTGTAAAAACTGGCATAACAAAATGCATGGGAGCTCTTTGTATATGTGCTGTCACCCCTTAAAATTCAAAGGGGACGGTGCACCGTGCCCGCCCCTTCCATGCTTATGATTCTGAGGATACGCAGATAGCAGCCAAATTCTTGGATCATGTTATCCATCGCACCTGAAAAACCAGGTCAATTTTAAGTACCTTACAGGGTCAGCCGAGTTATGCCGAGTCAAAAACAATGTTTGTCATTAACTCCTCGATAAAACAGTAAAGAAGTGAAACCGCCACCAATTGGTACAAGTCAACAAATGGTATATGGGAGACGTGCCTCGACGAGACACGTCTCTAATTTGGCAACATGATCTATTGGGTTAGCCACTAGACCTTGCCTGAGTCAAATTTTCTAAGTGACCTAACCTGTCATGCGTGATACGATTGTCAAGCGCCTTGTTGTGGCCACCAACGATGCGTCAAAATGATGTCTTAATCTTTTATAGGTAAAAGATACTAGTGGAAAAAACTGATTTGAACAAAAACATAACCTTTTGCCCTTTGATGGTTCAGAGCTCAGAACTATTGACTGAAATTAAATTAGAGGAACGTTAGCGATTGAATTTTCAAAGAGCTTTCAATCATTTTCCTTTATTCCTAGAGTGTCATAGCTCGAGAGATATTGGGGGATTCGGAGCAAGGCCTGAAAGTGGAAAATCTGATCTTGAATTGACCTCTGGTGACTCATAAATATGACATTTAAATAAGTGACCGCAATAGCTTCAAATATTTTGACGAAGCTTTGAATGTGTTTCCCTCCCCGACGGCGAAGGTGGCGCGAGCACGCGCTCGGGCGGGTAAACGCATAGCCCGTCCAAAGATGGTACCTATGATTCATGTTATCGACACTTGTAAGTATCAATTCTTAGACTTGTATATACAGGCTGAGACTCAAGATGATGGATGATCTTAAATCAGTCAAAGTTCATCCGAGGTCACGTGAGGTCAAACTGCTTGATTACGGTTATAGCGTTTACTCCATGGTTTATGTCTATTTTTGCGTCTAGAGCGTGAAAAAGCTAAAGCGATATAGTTTAAAATAACTAAAAGTATAAGCAAAAAGCAAATGCCATGTTTAACTATCCACTGGTAGCTATGCTGCGAAAGTGGTCGATTTGGTTTTGGAAGGTCATCATTGTCAGTCAGATTTTAATGTATCAAATTCAATTATGCCCACAGTCAATCTCATAGGTTCGTCATATTTCGTTGTCTGACATGTTTCTATGGTAATATTTTCATAGTTTTTAGCATCTGACGTTTGGGAAATATAAGAAAATCTGAAATTTAAGATTTAAAATCCGGTAGATAGCAGTACATAATTAGCCGAGTGTCATTTCAGTCAATTAAAGGTAGCAAATACTGTTGGACGATTAGTGGGCGTAATAGTATTACTACAAACAAAATTATTGAGTTCAAATCGGGCAGAATTCTGAAGTCAAAGGACTTCGCTGAGTACTCGTTGGCATGCTAAAATTCTGACCCCCCCCCAACTTGAACATACTTCCTGCGTCCCTGCCACTAACTTGTGGGAAAGTGGCTGCTGAGACGTCCCTAATTAGACACCAAATGTGAACACAATCGGCTCAGCCGTTCCTGAGATATATAGTAGGGGTATGCACGTGCGCACGTGCAGAGTTACCTCACCCCTGGGCCCTGACTTGTGGGAAAGTGGCGGCTGAAATCCGGGCCGGGCCGGGACGCTCATATTCATATTTTTATCATATAGGTACCACTACGAGCGAGCGCTTCGCGCTCGCTCGTAATAATTGATACGAGAATATTTGTAAACACGATGCTGTTAAAAGCATGAAATACAACTACACTGTGTATTAATGTCTCAATCTAGGGTTATGAAGCTCAGCTCATAACTCAGTGGCGGTGCGTTCGAGGCTAGGAGGATGGCCGATGGACATTGTTTGGCCCACTGAGGTATGTTAAGCCAGCCGGCTGGCGACTGGCGAGAGAGGGCCGATCTAGACCCTAGGAGGACCGTGTCGCCATGTATCTGCGGCCCGTTAAACCTTCGAACCTTGAATTCATTACCGATGAACCGGGCGCGGGCGGATGTGGATGGGCGGTGGGACCGCAGTGATAATAACCCAAGAAGCTAATTGTACCGTGGGCATCCGGGCCTGGAGTCACCCACTCTAACTATTTTCGGAATAGATTATTAAATGATAAGAAGCATTAAAGGAAACAGTTACCTTGTCAATGGGATTTTGAGTTGAGATAGTCAAGATGTTCCCCATACTCGAAAATCACTTGAGCAGCTTTCACATCTTCATAGAAACACCTTATAATTCATTAATATGCAGTCCTGAAAATCGGGGACTGGGATACTAGGTAACTCCAAATTCCAATCGCTGATGGGCTGATTTAACGCATGACTATGACGCACAAAAGACGAAAGACTTGGGGAAAGTGTTTGGATCTAAGATGGTGAAAACTCTGTGTGAGGTTAATCATGATGATGAGAATTAAGATAACCGGTAACCTCATAATAAGTAAATAAATTAAGGCCGAAATTATAAACATCAGCACATTATTCAGCACATTACGAAAACATCAGCAAATTATTCATTGCTGATGAAGCTACCATAGCGAAATATCCAAGAATATAATTTCGGCCTTAATTTATTGATTTATTTACTTACTATGAGGTTACCGGTTATCTTAATTTTCATCGAAAGTGTTTGGAATTGGATAGACAATGAACAGATAGTACATACTGGACAAGAACATGCCGTTTTAGTATCTCATTCTTTTGATTGCAAGAATGGACTTTGTGAGGTATTTATCGTGATTTTGATGTTTAAATTGTCTATAAAACGTCTTTCTTAGTAGCATTCTGTAGCGTATGTGCAGCGTTCAGCGCTGGCCTGAACGTTCCAGACTCGCGCACGAATTGTTGATCTAACCCCGACCCCGCCTTGCGTGCCGCTGTTTGATTGGCCGCCCGCTGAGTGATAGGAGCGGGCCGGCGAGACTGGAGCGCCAGTGACCTTTGGAGTGTAGACCGTGCATGACCTTGTGACACAGAGGCCCTGATCGATTTGTCGTCAGTCCCTGCCGTTCTATGGGTGGGCGTGGGACGTGCTACGGATGCTGACGACATATCGATCAGGGCCAGAATCCAGACGGACGCCCCAGAGTACGGGCAGTGAGCGACGGTGGCGGACACTACACATTCTTAGCTAAATATTATAGTGACGAATACCTACTTAGAGCAAGTACTGTGGTGGTTCACAAAGCGTTGTATTTTCCGGCATCTTCAATAAGTACTTGGGCAAGTATTGTCTTGTATACGCCACGATCCCTCACTAAATCGATGACATTATGAAGACATTGCGTGCTTCTAAGTCAGCTGATTTCGCATTATTCTGAGGAAAAAAAAGTGTGAATGTGAACCAAATAACTGACATTATAATTATTTTTCCGCGTAAATATATATTTGTAGTAACACGATAATTCATTTTTAGCTTCTCTCAATCATTTCTGAGCTTTTGCCGTTTTTAAAGATTGACTGTTTCCTTAAAGCTGAGATCGATACATACACACACAAATATGATATATATATTATCTATATCTAAACGACTGGACTGATTTGACAAATTACTATAGGTAACGACATTGAGAAAACAAGTTCAGGTGTAGGTACGTGTTTCGTCGTTTTAATTTCTTCAAGAGGTGAGAGTAGAAGCAAAGAAACAAAATTGACAAGCGATATATCACACTTGCACAGTTTCAATAAAATTGAATAATTGCAAAGTTTACAGCAAATACGTGATGGCATGAGCGGATCCACCAAACCAGTTTATTATTACACCAACTGTTCCTAAGCTGTATCAGTAGAGTAACTCTCAACAATGTTGTGAAAACTTTTTTGCGAAGACTTAACCATAATTATGCTTTCTCGAACTATCTGATGCATCTGGATGATGCAGCAGCCATCAACATCCGTTAGCCCTAATTCTACAATCATCTGTTTACATCCGTGTGGTGAGTCATTAAAGTAGCGTATTTCGTCTTGTCAGTTTAAAACATGTGCATGTGTATGACTCAATGGCGATGTAGCATGCTGCTAAAATAGCTGGATAAACAAACAAACATCAATGTTAATCACTGTTTATGCCAGCACCGCCGACGCCCAGCACCGCCGTCTGTCACTCCATGTTTCACCGTTCAGGTCAGCGGACTTCTGTCCTGCCTTGGCTTCCACCTGTTCTTGCCTTATCTTCATCTGATGCCTCTTGCACCAAATAATCTAACCCGGCATAAAAAAAAATAATCCAACCCACCATCGTAAAGCTACCCAGCCGGATATTTTATCTTGCACCAAGCGAAGCAGCAACTGGGTTACACCAGTTGCTGCTTCGCTTAGTGCAATATAAAATATCGCTGGGTAACTTTACATGGTGGTTGGATTATGTTTTATTCGGTTAGATTATTTGGTGCCAAGAAGCCTCTGTTTCTTCCTCATCCGTCCAGTCTCATCTGTGCTGTTCATCTTCCATCTGCACCGATCTGTCTATTTGCATTTTGCCCTGTTCCTGTCGTGTCTGTCCTGTTTAAAACATGTCATCGCCTTTTCATGTTTCTCGTTTGTCATGTCTCGTCTTTCATGTCTCGTCTGTCATGTCTCGTCTGTCATGGTCTCAGTTCTGTCAGTCTCGTCTGTCATGTCTCGTCTGTCATGTCTCGCTCTGTCATGTCTCGTCTGTCATGTCTCGTCTTGTCATGTCTCGTCTGTCATGTCTCGTTCTGTCATGTCTCGTCTGTCATGTCTCGTCTGCATGTATCGTCTGGTCATGTATCGTCCTGTCATGTTCGTCTGTCATGATATATCTGTCATGTCTCGTCTGTCCTGTCTCTATGTCCTCCCGTCTCGTCTGTCCTGTCTCCGTCTGTCCTGTCTTCGTCTTCCTGTCTCGTCATGTCCTGTCTGCGTCTAGTCCTGTTCGGCGTCTGTCCTGTCTTCGTTCTGTCCTGCTCGTCTGTCCCTGTTCTTCTGTCCTGGATCTCGTCTTCCTGTCCTCGGTCTGTCCTGTCTCGTCTGTCCATGTCTCGTCTGCCTGTCATCGTCTGTCCTGTCTCGTCTGTCCTGTCTCGTCTGTCCTGCTCGTCTGTTCACTGTCTCGTCTGTCCTGTCTCGTCTGTCCTTCTCGTCTGTCCTGCTCGTCTGTCCTGTTCGCGTCTGTCCTGTCTCGCTGTCCTGTCTCGTCTGTCCTGTCTCGTACTGTCCTGCTCGGTCTGTCCTGTTCTCGTCTGTCCTGGTCTCGTCTGTCCTGTCTCGGTCTAGTCCTGGTCTGGGTCTGTCCTGTTCGTCTGTCCTGTCTCGTTCTGTCCTGTCTCGTCTGTCCTGTCTCGTCTGTCCTGGTCTTCGTCTTTGTCCTGTTCTCGTCTGTCCTTGTCTCGTCTTGTCCGTCTCGTCTGTCCTTTCTCGTCTTCCTGTCTCGTCTGTCCCTGTCTCTCTGTCCTGTCTGTCTGTCCTGTCTCGTCTGTCCTGTCTCGTCTGTCCTGTCTCGTCTGTCCTGTCTCGTCTGCCTGTCTCGTCCTGTCCTGTTCTCGTCTTGTCCTGTCTCGCTGTACTGTCTCGTCTTCCTGTCTCGTCTGTCCTGTCTCGTCTGGTCCTTTTCGTCTGTCCTGTCTCGTCTGTGCCTGTCTCGCTGTTTCCCTTGTCCCGTCTGTTCCTGTCCCGGATCTTGTCCTGTCCTGTCTGTCCTGTCCCGTCTATCGTCCTTGTCCCTCTGTTCCATGTCCCGTCTGTCCTTCCCGTCTGTCCTGTCTGTCTGTCCTGTCTCGTCCTGTTCCTGTCTCGATCTGTACTGTCATCGTCTGTCCTGTCTCGTCTGTCCTTGTCTCGTGCTGTCCTGTTCTCGTCTGTCCTGTCTCGTCTGTACCTGTCATCGTCTGTCCTGTCCCGTTGTCCTTGTCCCGTCGGTCCTGTCCCTCTGTTCCTTGTCCCGTCCTGTCCTGTCTCGTCGTCCTGTCTGCGTCTGGTCCTGTCTCGTATGTCCTGTCTCGTATGTCCTGTCCTGTCTCGTCTGTCCTGTCTCGTCTGTCCTGTCTCGTCTGTCCTGTCTCGTCTGTCCTGTCTCGTCTGTCCTATCTCGTCTCCTGTCTGTCCTGTCTCGTCTGTCCCCTCTCGTCTAACCTGTCCCGTGTATCCAGCCCCGGCCGTCTGAGCAGAGCACGTGTTGTCCTGGCGTTGCCAACCGGCGCCGGTCGACGTCATCGACTGCTGGCGGCCGTCGGCGGGCCAGGTGATCGGGCGGTGACGACTCTGGATCGGTGACTCACCGCTACCGACTGAGTCAGAGCCGGAGGACGCGTGCCGCCGTCTCTCCCCCGGCTCGTCTGGCGCGGCCCCGACCTTTACCGGGCGAGCCACCGGAGCGGGGTGGTGGTGCTGGGTGTTGCCGCTGTCAGCACCCCGTCTAATCACACAGTCACCCAGCGGTCGTCCGGCTCACCCTCTGTCGCTACAGCTGACAGTACCGGCACTTACAGCTGGCAACATCGGCACTTGCAGCTGGTAACATTGGCACGCACACGGCCGGTATGCTACGGCTACTACTTACCCTGCTCACTTTTCAGTGCAACACAAAGTGTGCAACACAATAGAATTGACACAAAAATGTGCAACACAGCAGAATTACGGCAGAAATGTGCAGACAACAAATGATTAAGCTGGTTGGTTCTGTAATGAATGGAGAGATTTCTGCACTTCGTGGAGTTAATCTATTCTAAGCATTTTGTTGCAACTTGCATCCTGTTCAATACTCAACCAGCTAAAAGATGCATTTAATTTTAGCATGCCATCCATTTGTCTCTGAACCAATGATCGCAGCAAGACGCACAATGCAGCATTTTAAAGTTCTCAATGAGATGCTTCTCAACCTACTCTAAATTGTCAAATTGAGGTCACGTGTCAGGTCAAGGTCATGTCAAAGGTTAAAATTGAGGCATTTCAGTTGATGGACTATTTTTTCATCCAAAGCCTTTCATCGTTATCCATCGTCACCCAAAGTGCTCACAGTGGTAAAATACACATTCTGAATGAGTTGAAGTGAGATTGTTGGCAAAGGTCAAGGTCAGGTCACATAAGGTCACTATGCGTAAAATATCTACAAAAGTCATGCGACACATGTTTTTTGGGCTACTTAACATGCATACTCCGATGTTGATAGTCATTTTACCATCTGACATTTAATTGAAGCCAGTGTCCAGCTCAGGTCAAGGTCAGGTCACATCACGTCACAATTTTTAATTGATGATCTAGATAAAAGGGCATGCCTCTAGACTAGCGTTGTCTCAGAAACACAGTGTTGGCATTTATTTGTCTGCATCTGGTCAAGAGCGTCGCCACCTTCCGAAAGTTGGGGGACCGCGCTATTTTTAAGTCGATTCTTTACATGCAACGCCCATAAGCGTAATGTTAAAATCCGAAAATAGTGTGGGACACCTTCCGCTTGAGGGGGACGCGTCCCTCCCCGCTTCCAACGTCCATGAATCTGGTCATTAATAGTGCAAGAAAAAACGCAATTGAAAAATGTGACGCCATGAGCTGACATACGTAGGAGCCATAAGAAGGACAAAAATAAAGATATTGGGTTGAAATTTAGTTTGGGTATTTTTCTTATATGGTTCTCCAACATATATTCGGTCTTTTGAACATATTTGCCAATTTATATTTGTGGGCATAATAAAGGTAAAGTACAGTATATAAAAATCCGTGATAGCCATTTTGTAGGCCTTGCAATATGCTATCTTGGGAAGTTTTGTATTACATTTTGCTCAAAAGGTGACCAATGTACGTCTTGTTAAAGTTTAGCTGATTTAATCGTCAAACTCGAGTGTAGTGACGTCACTCAATTTTTTATTTCTTTTTAAAAAATATCGCTTTAATTGCTTTCCTTTTCCACAGATGTATATTGTTGTGGAACGTATCCGAAGGTTCACGTTAATAGCGCAATAGGGTTTTTGAGCTATCACGGAAGATCGTCAGGGGGCAATATTCCCCCCCCCCAGTCAATGGCGGATTGACGCAGGTTCCCCTATTCTGATTATTGTTTGCATTGTAACGCAAAATAAGCAAATATTAAAGAAGCGTATTTCATTAATATTAATAGACGCATAAAACGAACGTTTTTGTTTTCCTCGCACGCCATGCGCTGCAGGTATACGCCGGTCGGGCCGGATTGGTGACCTCTTTATTAGGTTCGGCTTCACTCCTTGCCTCTAGCAAACCTCACCACGTACTCGGGGGATAATGCAACGGTAGTTATTATACTTATATAAAACGATACAGATAAAAACTGGCGCGGATTCAGGATTCCGGTCAGGGGGGGGGGGGCGCAATACATAAGTTGGGCGCGCCATAGAAAAGACCTGGTTCAGGGGGCGCGCGCCCAAGCGCCCCCTGGATCCGTGCCTGAAAAAATATATCGCCAAGCAATATTAGTAAGCAATATAGCAACAAGCGTTACAAAATGTCCATAATGTATGTTTTGGGTCAAGCTGCTGTGCCACGTGCGTCCAGTAGGGCCACATTACCTGTGCTTACACATGAGTGCTCTCATATATATGGAACTGCCAGAGGCAGCATTTGTTATACGTGTAGCTCTTGGCGACTAGAATGCGTTTGCCGATAGGCGATACTCGACATTACTATCTATTAGCTTTAAATATAATTGGTCAATTAAAGCAGCTAAGCCACTTGACTATCTATATTTGCCTTCCTTTCATCAATTGAAACGTTACCTTTATGGCGGCTCTAGACAACAAACCGTCAGACACGCTTCGTAGCCTGCTGGCGCCGGTCGCGCTGCCTCCTCCCCCCCCCCCGAGGCTGAATTTCAGCTCAACTGGGGGGCTCATCTGTTGTTTCAGCTCATCTGTGACTGTGGGGTTTGCCCCCCAGTTAACATATTAGACGAGTCCCTGGAACAAATCCCTACCTGGGACCCTGTCCGTCTGTCAGGCCCTGTACCTGACTGCCCGAGCTCTTACCTGTACCTGTCAGTTGACCGACCGGAGCTGCACTGTCGCCACCTTCACTGCTGCTGCTGCTGCTGGAATCCAACAGTGGAAGTGGAGGGTCCATCACGTACTGTCCGACGCAGACAACCATGCTGTCCACCGCCTGCCAACCACGGCACAGCGGGAGCGGCGGCGACCCGACCGTCAGCTCAGACACCCAACACCAGCCACTGTCACCAGTGGCCGTCACCAGTGACTGTCACCAGTGGCCGTCACCAGTGGCCGTCACCAGTGACTGTCACCAGCCACTGTCACCAGTGGCCGTCACCAGTAGTTGTCACCAGTGGCCGTCACCAGTGGCTGTCACCAGTGGCTGTCACTATTAGTTGTCACCAGTGGCTGTCACCAGTGACTGTCACCACTGGCTGTCACCAGTAGTTTTCACCAGTGGCTGTCACCAGCGACTGGCACTAGCGACTGTCACCACTGGCTACACCAGCGGCTGTTTCTTCAGGTGTCACCGGTAGTTGAATGTCCCCGGCGTCGGGCTGTCACCAGAGGGTGCCTTCAGCAGGTGTCACCAGAGGGTGCCCTCAGCAGGTGTCACCAGAGAGCGCC
The DNA here is from genome assembly GCA_014673585.1 of Semibalanus balanoides. Taxonomy (NCBI): domain Eukaryota; kingdom Metazoa; phylum Arthropoda; class Thecostraca; order Balanomorpha; family Balanidae; genus Semibalanus; species Semibalanus balanoides. Next base: position 11,187 of record VOPJ01011132.1, read on the forward strand.
CTCAGCAGATCTGTCACCAGAGGGTGCCTTCAGCAGGTGTCACCGGAGGGTGCCTTCAGCAGGTGTCACCAGAGGGTGCCTTCAGCAGGTGTCACCAGAGAGCGCCCTCAGCAGGTGTCACCAGAGGGTGCCTTCAGCAGGTGTCACTAGAGGGTGCCTTCAGCAGATGTCACCAGAGGGTGCCCTCAGCAGATCTGTCACCAGAGGGTGCCTTCAGCAGATGTCACCAGAGAGTGCCCTCAGCAGATCTGTCACCATGTTAATCACCGGAGATGGTGACCGGTAGCTGGTGTCGGCACGTGGTGGTGGCCATGCCGCGAGGCCGGTCGTCCTCTCTCTCCATGAGTCGCAGAGCTACTAACGGCGCTGCCTGCCACGCTGTCTACTATAACTCCGCCGACGAGGCCGCAGCTGCTCCCGACCGAGCTGCAATTCACAAAATTGGACCGCGGCCCGGCGGCCAGCGCGCCCGCTGATTGGCTGCCGTGGGTGTGACGTCACCTGTCGGCGCGTGGGGAGCGGTCGGCCGCTTCCGAAACGGCCGGGCAGGTGAGGTACTGGAGGCAGTGGTGCGGTGGCCGGTATGACCTCTGCCGACAGCGAGCTTCTGACCCGGCTGGGTCCATGTCACTAACCTACCCTCTCTGAGAGGTCCGTGAGCAGCGCACCTGATCAGCTTCCCACCTCCGCGGCAGAGCGGTGTAGGCGTGGTGACTGGACGGTCTCCGTCCGGGAGGAGGGGTTCCCGCTGGCGAGCCGGTCGGAACGGCACACCGCTCTCCGCCGCCGCCGTCCTTGGCTGTTTAAGGCTGCAGGATGGCCTACCGTACCATGTTGGGCGTCCCAGGCGGCGGCCGACTGCCGTGCGCCGCCGATCAGTCTCGAAGCGTCATCGACGACTCAGATGTGTAGTGGCGATCGGTGCATCATTCCACTGATCCGTCCCCGTGACCGTGTGTGTCTCCAAAAGCGGGCAAAGTTACCACCGAACGCAGGCCGGTGATTAAGACGTTTACAAGCTATTGGTGTTTACTAAGCGGTACATATAAAGCCAGTGGGCTTCTGAGCTAGGCTAGCCACTGGCGGTTCGTAGACGGCCATCGGGGCCATGTTCGCAAAACGGCTGAAGTCGGCTGAGAATTGATAGCTATACCCACGTGCTGATTCAAATGCAAATCTTAAAACCTTTTATTAGTGTTATGAAATATAAGTTTAAAGAAGAAAATAAAAGTTAAACCTCATGCTCATATTATGTAGAAATATTTAAATAAAATCAAAAATATATTTTCCGCCGTGGGCCTTCTTCAGTGGAGGCAGTATTTGTTATATGATCCACTGAAGAAGGTCCATGGCTGAACATATATTTTGGATTTTATTTAAATATTTATACATAATATGAACATATGGTTAAACTTGTATTTACTTCTTCTACTAATCATGCTTAAAGTAACGTTTGATATAATTAAAAACTAAGTTTATTGTATATTAGGTATTCATTAATCAATACAAAAGGAAGCGAAATCCGGAGAGTCTTTTTAACCATGTCAAATTTTGAGCTTTGTCTCCTGCTAAACAAATTTTTCGGACGTTTTATATCCGCCCTCAATGTCAGCTATTCTCAAACTATGCAGATAACTTTAAGTATTGGTCATACAGCCCAACATAACTCAATAGAGCGAATATGGCATGGGAAGAGGTAATAAGGCTACAGTAAATGACCTATTATGGATTAGGTCGCGATAGTCCCGTTTAGGCGATATGGGCTCAGGCGTCAGCTGACGCCTGACTATCATGGGTGACTGTCAGGATTGGCTCTTCCTCTATTCGAGCTGGTCCAGACCGAGCTGTCGCATGGGTCTGTTAACAGACCCATACGCTTTGTTAAACACTGACAGGTCCCCACCTTCTTCCATTGACACAATAGTTTCACCACCATAATACATATAGGAGGGATGTTTTGTTTGTTTCATTTGTACCCTAAATTCTACACGAAATCCCACCAATACTAAAATACTCGATAAATAGTGCAATGGTATCTACATATAGGCAGACTGGTTATTGATTCGACTCTGATTGAATCGCTTGAAATCGTTCAATCAAAATCCCTTGAATAATAATAAAAATATTCACAGTCGGATCATTTCATTCATAAATCACGATTGAATACCAACCTGCATAGAAACAAGGCTGATTGAATCAAAAGATTGTTCATAGCTGTTTCAATGTTGAATCAAACGTGAATGAATCAAAATTTGTTTTAGTTCTTTTAATCGGAATGAATCATTTATCAAAATTGTTATCCATGATCAATGATCATGAATCAAACTATGATTGAATCATTTATGAGCTTCCAAAATTAATCGTTTTTTTCAAGGTGAACTATTCCCTTTAAGTCAATAACCAGTCTGCATATAGGTAGGTACACATGTTGCACCGCGGTTCTTCCGTCGCATAATGCATACATATTATATGTTGGAGAGGAAATACTATTTTGTGTACGTTTATTATCCTTTTAATTATATTTAACCTTAAAGGGTCTGTCCACCTTAACATAAGATTTGAGTTGAGATAGCCATTTTGCGTGCTTGGCATTGAAATTATGTATGGTATAACGTTAAAAACAACCACTGAGGTCGAATCACAGAGAAATCGAGTTTGATTTTGCAATCTGCTAAACTCGCCAGCCCCCGATGTTAATTGAATGGTGCCGTGGAGCCGATGTCGTAGTCTCTCCTTGCTAAATGTGATTACCAGTCGACTTGTTTTACCTTTGGCCATACTATTAAGCCATACACTAGTCCCTACGTATACACAGCTGAAGTTTCTTTTTTCCAAAAATTCCTTTCCATGTGACGTCATCAGCCCAAAATATTTAAAACTTATTTTTTATGGAAATGAGACTGTTCGTGAGGAAACAAATCGTCATAATCGTGTTCAGCAGGCAATTCACTTCAACATTTTGCACCACAAACGACGTACATTTGACACATTTTTTGAAGGTGGGACAGTCCCTTTAATGTTCTAATAAAGTGTGGATGGATACTCCAGCACCCAAAAATATGTATTATGATTCATGTTATGAATCACTGGCCCGTAGCCCCATAAACCCGGCGCAAAATATACCTATACCTAAATAATTATATAATATACGGTACCTACCTACCTACGTAGTAGTTAAGCACCATGCCTTGATAAAACAAGTAACTGCATCTGCTCTGTTCTATGGTTGTCTATAGTTCCGTATTCAAGGCCAAATACAGCACGGAATTCCCAGGAGAAATTAGCGGGCTTCCGGCGGACTATGGGAAGTCTGTTTCCGGTCCGGAATTCGCTGTCCGCAGCGAAACTCCGTCATATGACGTCACACGGATGTATGACGTCAGACCCTGACCGTTCACTGGCGCCACGGAATAACGTTGGATCCGCTCTCCCGGCCGGCGCGCTCGGTGCACTGACCTTGCACTTCTTGCCCAATACGGATAACGCTCATGAGCCGCGACCCTGGGCGAATTATTTGACTCGGAGTCATGAGCGGATTCGATTCCAGGAAAACTGAACTGGTTTTGAGTCAGATTTAGCATTACATTCCAGTTTGAATTGCGACATGGTTGAGTCACATTGATGACGGTGAGTCAAATCGAGTCATGCATCGAGATGGTGAGTCAACCCGAGTCACTACAATGAATCAGCATCGTTATTCCCAGCAAGATCAATGATGTAAGACAAATAGTCGCTTAATGCAAATTATCGCTTAATGCCAACGGTAAATGAAATGGTAAAGACGACATAAAATTATGAAGTGGTGAAGAAACATAAATTGTTACTTTGAACGTTATTTTCAGCCCTTTTAAATGTATTTGATCATTCGTTCCACTTATATCCATTATGATGGCCTCAGGCCTTTACACCAATGTTAATAGCCAAAATATGCAATGTAAAGAACTTTGTCACACATATCTCCGTTCCTAAGTACCTATATTTTTGTGAACCCTGAAAATACACACACTTAATTAATTTGTACTAAATTAATTAATCTACATAATAAAGGGCGAATGGAAAACCGTTTGACCGTTATGGAATCGAAAACCCTTGGTTATGGATACAAAACCCATACAATTTCGAATCAGCATAATGACAGGAATGTTTTGGACAAAAAAAAATATACATAATAAAGGGCAAATGGAAAACCGTGGACCGTTATGCAGGGGGGGATCCAGTGGGCGCTTGGGCGCCCCCCCCCCCCTGAGCCGGGGAGAATTTCCTATTGGCGCGCCCGTAAGGCGCGCCGGAGAGCGCAACTTTTTGTATTGCGCGCCCCCCCCTGACCGAAATCCTGTGGATTCCGCGCCTGGTATGGAATCGAAAACCTGGTTATGGGATTACAAACCATACAATTCTGAATCAGGCATAATGACAGGAATGTTTGGACAACAAAAAATAACCTGAACCTATCATAGGTCACCAAATGACCTTGACCTGAGGTCAAATTTTGAAAGTAACGTTACCAACATCACCATGGTATAATTTTTATTTCAAAGCGTCTAGGACGAGACAAACACGATGGTTTAACAATAATGCTCGTATCCTTTTTAGAAAAAAGTTTATTCGGGAAAAACAAATTCTACCAAAAAACTGCATTTTTTACCTTCGTATTTTGACCTCTGGAGCCTTAAATATTGATTTTAGAGCTCAAATTTGGAGCGAACGCCCAATCAGATGGCATTTTTAATGACGCTTTCTGTGGCTATATCTTGATTGTTCCTATCTATCATAGTTCACGAGGACATACGGGGTTGTTTCAAAGCAAAGTAAAAAACTGTGAAGTTGACCTATGGACCGTAGCGACCCTCAATATTGAACTTAGCTAAAAAAATATATCAGTAACTTCGAAAATGTACATGCTTGAGAGCTCTTTCAAACGTTTTTTCCCCGCGTCCTTTTTACCCCTTTTCGTTTTCGAGTTAGGAAAGGGGAGTAAATTTCTGACCTCCCCCTCACCATGGCGAAGTTGTTCTCAGAGCCCCCCCCACCCCCCCCACCCACCACCATGGCGAAGTTTTGTCTCGGAGGGCCTCTTGCCTGGGATAGGCAGAAAGCACTAGGCATGTTTGTCCATCCGGCCCAAGATGCTCCATCAGCGCCGATATGATAAAAGGTAAGGGTAAGGATTCGATTATGCTCCATAACGACAAAAGTATCAATGCTATCCAATTATACCTGACTGCTTGATGTTCGGGGAAGCTTCAACAAGTGGAGCCGGCGCGTTTTTCGGCAACTTGATGGAATAAGCTGAAACCACGCATTTGTTCAAGTGGTGCCTTAGTTTTCAGTATTGTTAACATTCTTATAGCATGGAAAGTGTAATCTTTGGACGTGACTGGGGTATGCATTTTTCAAGTTATGCTTAACTACGCACCACTTAAAAAATACATCAAAATTGTCATTATTGCTAACATTAGATAATTAATTGCCCGGGCAACGCCGGGCATCCCAGCTAGTTAAATAAATAAATTGCAGACGATGCATTGGATAACCTTTAGAACAGGCATTGAGTGAGAGTCGAAAAACCTGATGACATTTTATTTTGCTACACTCCTACGGCACAACACTATTGTGAAACCAAATAAAATATTAATTTGCAGCATTCTTTCCGAGATTAAAAAAATGGCAACGAGACAAGAAGCATGCAAGAGTATGTTATAACAATCAATATTACAATGCAAAAACATAGAATTAAAAAAAGAAAGTTAGAACAGTGGTTCCTATCCCTCCCGACACAATTGCCTCTTTTCAGCTGTCAGGGGAGGCCATTACCCCAACACTCAATTTTTTTACTGATTTATAAGAAATAACGTTACTTCCCGATATGTTAGTTGAACCTTTTTACACACCTCCGTTGGAGCGTCGCAACTCGTAATATAAACATGAATTTATTCCATTTTCTTCACCAATTTTTCAATTCTGTGCTTCGTTGCCGACAAGGCAAACCGAAAAATTATAATTGATAGACGAGGTCGAGGGCTGCATCAAAGCTGTCTTAGCGTAACTTGATGGTTCAACTTCACAGGCCTCCGTTACCCCCGCAGAATTGTTCCGTTACCCCAAATGGGGTCATGACCCACCGTTATGGAACCACTGGGTTAGAAAGTAAATTATTTCCGAAATAGGGACAACCGCATTTGCCAGCCAAGCTTGCTTTTGAAATGATTAGATGACGCGAGGGAATTCTTATTGATAAACCTGCATGGACTTTACGCAGAACCAGCTGCTTCGTACTGTCGTCAGAGCTCTATGTAGCTCAGACAAGCTCATTAAGTATTACGGTTTTACGCTGTGACATGAGCAGCGGCACAGTTAACTCGACTGGCTGGACTGGGCTTTCCTGCAGACAGCGGTGCCGTGGGTTTCCCGTAACTATGGCCGGATGCTGACTACTGCACAGCCGGCCCGGTGCCGTGAACCTTCCACCTCTGATCTGCTGCTGGATCTATGACAAGAACCTCGACAAGCATGAAGGATTCCGAAAAGGTACTGCAAGTGCCATAGACAAGTCCAGTGGTCGTGGTCAGGTCAGGTTTGGTCGATATAGGTTTGTTATTGGCATGGGCGCAGAAACGTTTTCAAAGTTGGTGTGGATTATCATTGATAAATATTTTTGACTTCCCGAATTTCGTCCAATCGTCTTATAAATTATGCAAAAAATAATTGCTATTCGTAAAAGGACAGTCTTTATGTACACACGGCCCCCGAAAAAGCCCCTATGATGATCTAAATTGCATTTCTCATACGATAAGTTGGTGTGGATTTTCCACACCAGCTTTCAAGTTGGTGTGGAGCTTTCCACACCAAACACATTCAAAGTTACACCCATGGTTATTGGTGTGAAAGGCCGTCGCCGATGGAGCCGGAGAGCCCAGGATGGCACCGCAGCCGTCAGCACTGTGGCCGGAAACGGCTTTACGGATGGCCACGGGCCCAAGCGCAGAAGTTTTTTGTCCGCAACTTTTGAATTGATTGTCCGATTGTCATCAAACTCTGCGGACTTATTTCAACCCGTTTTACACTATCTGGTATGTAATATACCTCAGAAATGTGAGGTCTTATCAGGTCACTCAATTGTGACGTCATTACTGACGTCATGTGACATGTCACAGCGTACTGAAACTCTATCGTTAGTACCTCGATATTATGGTACATGTATGACAACGTATGGGCTACGATGGACTCAAATGATATTTTGGATGTTGTTTGGGCGGAGAGAATGCTATTGGAGTTGACTTATTTATCTCAGTTAAAGGGACTATAGCACCTTTAACATTAGTTTTTAACTGAGATAGCCAGATTGTCGGGTGTTGCTGAGAAACCCCAAATCCGAACATTTTTTCCCCTCCAAAGCGAACTCTAGTTGCTGAGTTTCAAGCGCAAACAAGAATAACCACTTCACGGTTTTGTGGTCATTAATGTGGTCATATTTCAATACGTCACAAATCCCGTGACGTTTTCGAATACGTCTATCAGTAGCTTACTCCACTTTGATTGCCAACGCACTTCGCTTTTTGAACCGCTCGCCCAGTATTTCACGTTAACCTTGCGTTCCGCTCCGAAACCGCTCACCGACGTGTCGGTCAGTGCGCTCGGCACACTTCTAGTGTGGTTCACCGGTTTATCGTGCCCCACGTCCCTATCCTCGCGCGATGCGGAGCGCAGGTCGACCAGGCCAGTGGGCGTTTCACGTCTCCGAAGCGCACCCATCGTGGCGGTGCCGGCACAGCTAGCTGTCACTGGGGCGGAGCGCAAATTGTTTGCCGTTTCGTGCCTCCTTGGACGTCACAAACTCCGCTTTGGTGACGCAAGACATTGGTGTGAACGTCACATGTAAACATATTACTATTTTCAAAATTACAAACAAATTTCTGACTTGTTTCCGCAAAAATGAATTGCCAGGACCGTAATCAGGGCATTCTTCTCCATCATTCTACATACTTTTCCCAAGGTGCTATATTCCCTTTAACCCATGATGACCTTTACGAGACCAGCTTAAAACAACGGTGTGTCATCTGCAACTTTTTGGTACACGATTTGACGAGGATTGGTTAAAAATGTTATTTTTTAGTAATATATTCGAGTTCGCCGTCCAAATATACTCGTTAGTAGTTAGTTTATATTACCATCCAAAGGGCCCAGAGGCGCACACTGGGGGAAGACACACGGGCCCAGAGGCGCACACTGGGGGAAGACACACGGGCCCGTGCAGGCACGTAGCCTTGATTTCGCCCATGGGGAGGCGCCTCGAAAGAGTCCCCTTCCCGAGCTAATGGCACTGTGGCCATTAGGCCACTATAGCGGCTGCCACCCCTGCCGTGACACTGGGGTGGCACCCCTAAAATTTAGTCCACCGTCAACATTTTACTAGTGCTGTTTTGCCAAAATTGTGGATTCCGGCCGCTGCGAAAATATTCAACAGTTCCCTTCGTCGTCAATGCAAATTTTAGACAAGTTAACCTATATTGCTATTCAAACTAAACTCTTAAATACAATACAATACAATACAATACAATACAATACAATATCTAGTCCAATTCGCCAATTTGACCGCAACTTTCGCTCTGTATCGGGTAATATACCTTAACTTATCTAGTCTAGTCTAGCCGAGAGCACGCCAATGCAACAGCTGTGCCGGCGTCACCTGCAGGCTGGGCAACCGACAGGACGGCGGCAACGGGCAGAGCATTTTAACTATATAAGACATATTTTTAATATATAAGACTATTTTAACAATAGTCTTATACCGTCGACCAATAGCCATACTCATCTTGGTCTTACTTTGTCAACTGACCTTCGATTTCGATGACCATATAAATAACATCTCAAAAAAGCAAATATCGCTATGAGCCCTCTGTGTATCCAATTGCCAAATTTTCGTACCCCGGTGACATTTCTGTGTTACAAATATTAACAGCACCGTACATACGACCAATTTTGATTATAGTGACATCTGCTATATTGACGGACTATATAACAGATCTAGAGACATGCTGAGGACTTAGATAACGATACAGATGAGTAGCACAGACTTAACGACTGGGGCATCTTTTTCGAACATCTTCGTAACAAAACTATTTGACAGAGCTAGGCTCGGACACGCTGGATCACTAACGCCAACCACCGACTAACTTCACCTAAGCTTCTTGACCCACATACGACATACCATCGATTACCATTATAGAGACTATAGTGCGGAAACCAGGACACCATTAACCACGGACTTGCTCTTCGAAACGCTTAATACACTAACACTTCCAAACAACAGACACAAAACAGCTCTACCAGTCAATCTACATCCCGAAAAACCACCAGACAGTGGAATGATTGCTGAGCCAATAAGAACGATTCCTTTGCCTCAAAACCTTTAAAAGTAGCTCGATGATCTCCTCGATTCGGGTGCAAGGCCCCTCCCAAAATTTTCAATAACGTCGGATCGAAGTTCGGGAACATCTTACAACTCGTCTTAGACTTATATCATCATTACTTAATGGCTCACCTCTTCCCAAATTCTAAAAGCCCCCTCCCCTTGGCTGTGAGTGTGGAACCCAAGAGAGATATGATGGAGAACAGTAGCACATTTTGTTCTACTTTCGTCCCCGTTTTAACGGCTACGTTTCAGGTATCTTTTTCGACCAAGTCTCCCAAATAATCCCAATTTTCCCCCTAACTAATAATTAAATAAGTTGAAGTTTTGTTCTTCTATGGTAGTGATTTAAGATGAAAACGAAGAATTTAAATAGTTGCCAAATTTTGTTCCCAAAATTATATGATCAAAACAAAAATTACCAGACCTAAATGCATCCATGCAGCGACGGCGAAGCGGGCGGCACGTGGCGCCGCCTGGAGGCCGGCCAAGTTTACTACTGAGTGGCGGATGTGGCACGATGTTGCGCGCGGGCCAGTTGTCGAGTGATGTTTGTTAGTTTCTGGTATTTTCATGTTTAAGTTACTATTATTCAACCTAAGAGAAGGTGCTTTAATTTAAGAATTGTATTCTTTTGCATCCAATCTTATCATTATTACTTGTACTGTTTTGTTATTGAACTCTAAAAAATACACGTGTTGTTGTTGTTGTAGCAGGGCGGGGCAGGGCGGGGCAGGGCGGGGCAGGGCGGGGCAGGGCGGGGCAGGACGGGGCAGGACGGGGCAGGACGGGGCAGGACGGGACAGGACGGGGCAGGACGGGGCAGGACGGGGCAGGACAGGACAGGACAGGGCCATTGTTTAGGTTTTAAGTCAGGTAAATATTTTCAATCCAGTGGGCTTAAGCCAACCCCGAACTTGGACGAGAAAGTTGGTCAAATCCGGGAGAAATCTGTGTTTTGTGGATTGTGATGGTATTTTAAGCGAGCACTGGCGGATCCAGGGGACGGCAGGGTCTAAAGCCCCCCCCCCCATTCCGGGCCGGACAGGGGCGGCAATACAAATTATCCCCCCCCCCATATTCGCTGAAACTGGAGATAATAAATGGGTACTGACTGCAAAAAATAATGTTTTTACGATTTTTTTTTTGATTTTTTGCCTCGTTTGTGTTTCCTCTATTTGCTAGTTCGTGTTTCTTCTATTTGGTAGCAATTTGGTAGCAGTAGGGAGTAGTAAAAGTGGCACGTCTGACGCTATTTTGATCTGGAGTGAGTCACAATCAATGTAGTTTTTGCACGGTGGAGACTGACCGATAACACTGGTGGATCCAGGGGGCGGCAGTGACAAAAGCCCTCCCCTCATCCCACGCTCGACAGGGGCGGCAATATAAATCCCCAAAACACACACACACCAAACGTAAGAATTTCAGTATTAAACGCAAAAACGCATAATAATTCGAAAAGCTAATAACCGAGTAGGAATTCCCCTGCACCGTATCTTAAATAAAGCAAGTTTTCGCAGTTAATAGTACACAAATTACAGGCCAATAGGAGGAAAGGTCGCGAAGAAGCCGCCATGAGTCTCATCTGTGATGATAACGTTGGTATCATCATCTTATAGTTCATCTTTTAGGTATTTGAGGGCACTCAACACGGCGAGAAATCGTATCTTGGGTATAGGCAAGTTGTACATTTATAAATTTACACTAGATAAAATACGATTTTTTCGACTCAACCCTACCTTCCTCTTCCCCATGGGGTCAAGGATTTGGAGGCCCACGGCGAAATTAGACCCCCATATTGGGAGGTGAAATTAGGCCCATTATCCGCGAGTGTAAGCGAGACGGATCACAAACTGTACAATTGACCTTGCATAGTCCTATTATTGTCATGTTATTAAGAGTATATGGTGAACCACATTTTACCACGGGTGGTGCTTTCCTAAATGAAAAAAAGATGTTATTGTTATCAGCAGATACACCACAGTGTCACCAGCCATCACGCGGTATAATGAGAGGTGCGCAACTGCGCTTATAGCAGCCATTGTTATCAGCAGCTACACACAAGGTCCACGCAGCCATACGCAGGTATAAGAAAGGTGGCGCCAACTGCGCTTATAGCAGCGCAGACTCCATAGAAACCGAGCGCACACCAATAGGCGGATTCCAGAAAGTGTGATTTTTTGAGCAGTTTTTTTTGGGGGGGGGGGGGGGGCAAATCCCCAAAAAATAATCGCATAATTCTGAAAACTCATGCGGATTTCGCTTTTCTTATGTATCAATAACTGCTTTAAAACAACTTCTCTAGTAAGTTGCTAGTTTTACGAAGAACCAGGAATGTGTCAATTTGCGCCGATTTTGGGTGGTTTGGGGGGCATGGCCCCTTTGGCCCCCTGGATCCGCCCTTGAGCACAACAGTAACTAGAATCCATCTCTGTGTAGTCTCAAATTTCGCTCTGGTCTGCCGTCGTCACGGTAACCATCCTCAGATGTGGGATACCCGACACGATCGGCCAAATGAATGGGCAATTATTTATTGCATGTGTGCACAAATGCACCTTTTTCTGTATCTCAGAAACTGATTGCCCGATCGTGTTGAAATTCATCACAGGTATATTTCCTTCGAGCTCGCTCGTTCATCGCCAATTACGGCGTCTTACTGGTAAATAGCACAAACATAGGACGAAATGTGATGTATTTTAATCTTAATTGGTGCGAGATTTATATGTATTTAATACTTCCGTGACATTTTTTTCCAGTAGAGAATGCATGCGTACCATTTTTCGGAAATCTATAAACCTACTCAATCAATTTTGCCACCCCTGTCAAAAATCCATGGCGTGCCCCTGCTCTAAGTGTTGATTTTGGTATTGTAATTATCCTGAAAGTCAGGAACGGCCTAAGACATTCACAAGCACAATCGCTGCCACCTACGCTTAAACTCGGATATAGGAACATCACCATAGACCTAAGAAATGCACAATCGCTGCCTCCTACGCTTGAGCTCGGATCTAGGAAAATCACCATGCTGACCTTCCTTCTAGTGCGCTGCCGACTACCCCTCAATATTTGTTGATAGGGTTTCAGAGACTTCAATTGACCGAACGTCGTACTAGTCGCGAGTGGGTAGTTGGCCAAACGGGACACCACGCAGGTCACCGGATGTCCGCCGGGTGGCCGGGCCGCTGCCTGCGCCGTTGAGAGAGCCGCCCACCTGCGTCCACGGCGACCGGAGACGCAGCCGTGGCGTGAAGTCGGACCGGGATGAACGGAACGGCCTCCGTGCCCCCCACCCCCGCCCCGTCTGGGAGTGCCCTAATCACATATCGGCAGCCCCGAAACGGAACAGAACAGGGTCAGGTGTCAGGTGTCAGGTGCTCCGACGTCCGCAGACATTTCGAGCACAAGCTTTTTCTGATCGGATAATGTAAACATAGCGCTATTGTAAGCGAAGCGTGTAACCTGAAGTAGGGTGGGATGATCGGGACACAACATTTTCCGGTATTGATAGTATAGATTTTCAAAATATCGAGTTCCATGACCTATACATGGATCTCGATATATTGAAAATGTATACTTTTTATAAATTTAGTCCGAATGCTTTGTAGGGATAGCTTTCCGAGGTCAGAACCCGCGCTAAGCAGAGCTTGTTTGCGATGGTCTGACCTCACCACCCGATCGAGCAATTCCTGTTGGCCGGCAGAATTTAGAGACGAAAGTTTTACGTGCCCGACATACCTGGACACTATCAAAAGAGTTGAAAATGTATACCTATCAATACATAAATGACCTCTATAGAGGTCATTTTATTGAAGGAGATTGATGCGAACTAAATAGGTATAGATACGCAAAGCTGTATACTGTATATCTCCCACGTTCTACGTTACATCGTAAGATTACCCATGAGATTCAGGTTCCGACCATTTCATAGTACCCTTGTAGATGAGATACGCTGAAGCCAAACATCATTTTTGTTCTTCTTCTAACCGCCACCCATTAAAAGGTGACCAGGAGTGCCCCCACCCACGATCCCAACGACGCAACCC
>VOPJ01011133.1:0-24644 GCA_014673585.1 Semibalanus balanoides
CCCCACACACACCGGGACTTCAGACAGACGAGCAAGTCTCCACAAAAGTAGCGGGCCGCGACACCGCTTCTGACCCTCACACCGGTCGTCAGCGATAACGTAGCGCGTAGCTCTCAGCGATAACGGTTTGGCTGCTATAATCTGTCACTCGGCCCGCTTCCAGCAGACGCCTGTCCCTCGGCCCGCTACCAGCAGGCGGTCTGGACAGTGGCTGTTAAAGCCATACAAATAAAAAACGACGTAATAATAAAAGAGTCGTTGAGCGGGGGGAGTGGCAGGGGGTCGGTCCTCATCACGTTAGATTCGTTGACCGGCCCCGTAGGGACAGTTCAACAGTCAGTACGTTTGTATTACCGTCGACTGCGCATGATTTGTGCGTCCACTGGCGGGGAGGGTATTTTCAAGGCCTTGCGGGAGACATATCCCCCCCCCGTTAAGCAGTTAAAAAGGCTGTGCCGGCCGGCAGCAGCAGCACGGGTCGCTGCCGAGGAGGACCGCCCGACTCGGCCGACCCTGCGGCGGCGCGGCGGTGTCGGCTGCCAGGAACGTCAGACGCTGAGCCCGCGTACCTACCGGCACCGTCAGCATTCACCTCTCTGCAACACATGCAGCTCCTCTAGAGATATCGCTGGACCACGTAAGGCGACAGCTCACTAGTAAAATACAACAAAGCATAGAAAAGGGTTTATCGTGGGATTTTCTGCAAAAAAATACCTCAATAACTAGAAGCTGAAAAAATGTCACGTTCCACGAAATAATAGTCCCTGGTTCTCACCAGTCGGCGGCTCCCCCGAACCTGATCAATTCACCCACCGCAGCTGGCGATACAACTATCTCCCACACGACCAGAAAGATCCAAATCCCAGGCGGAGATCGGGGACCAGGGGCAGCGTGGGACGGACGCAGCCCCGGCCTCCGAGATCGGGGACCAGGGCCAGTGTGGACGGACGCAGCCCCGGCCTCCGAGGAGTGACTGCCGGTCCTACCTGGCGACTGGCTGCTGTCTGCCGGAGGTCTCTAGGCGCGGCTGCCGGTTGTCTGTCGCAGGTCTCTGGACAGTGAGGACACAGCTGCCGGCAGCGTCACTCGCTCGTTCTCTCGGCCGGCCGTCGGGGTGGCTCTGCTGGGCCGCCGCTGGCCGCCGCCGCCAGCTATTTCGGTCAGAGCTCTGGCACGGCCGCCAGCGGCGCCGCGCCGGCCACCGGGCTATCACGGGCCCACCACCACGCCGGCGCCGGCACCGGCACAGCGGCCACCAACAGAGACACTCCCACCTTCCCAACAATTTGTCAAGTGTAAGCCGCTTGTGGTGAAAAATATGAAGTAATTGCTGCCGAAGACGATTGTGACATTTGTTTCTCGCAAACGGTGCTCAATTTAAAATAAAAAGTTACGTTTTAATATTTGGTATTGACCAGCCGGAGTCTGGTCTCGGAGTCCACTCGGAGTCGGCACAATTTTGCCAAAATCACCGACTCCGACAAACTCCAACTCCGCAGCCCTGGCTCAGTGTTGACTGACAGAACGCTGCAGAGGCCGGGATGTATTTCAGTGTTGACCGAACAGAACGCTGCAGAGGCCGGGGTGTATTCAGTGTTGACCGACAGAACGCTGCAGAGGCCGTGGGTGTATTCAGTGTTGACCGACAGAACGCTACAGAGGCCGGCGTGTATTCAGTGTTGACCGACAGAACGCTGCAGAGGCCGGGGTGTATTCAGTGTTGACCGACTGAACGCTGCAGAGGCCGGGGTGTATTCAGTGTTGACCGACTGAATGCTGCAGAGGCCGGGGTGTATTCAGTGTTGACCGACTGAATGCTACAGAGGCCGGGGTGTATTCAGTGTTGACCGACTGAGTGCTGCCGAGGCCGGGATGTATTCAGTGTTGACCGACTGAGTGCTGCCGAGGCCGGGGTGTATTCAGTGTTGACCGACTGAACGCTGCAGAGGCCGGGGTGTATTCAGTGGTGACCGACTGAGTGCTGCCGAGGCCAGGGTGTATTCAGTGTTGACCGACAGAACGCTGCAGAGGCCGGGGTGTATTCAGTGTTGACCGACAGACGCTGCATGTGGCCGGGGGTGTGGAGGAGGGGTTGAGCCATACCCCATGCTCTGACCTGGGGTAACCCCCCCCCCCCGCCTCGTCCCAGTGGCCGCGATCGTCGCGCCGTTGGCTGCGCCAGGATCGATACTGGCTGGAGTGGAGGCGGTGGCGCCGACCGGTCGCCGGCAGCGGCTGTTCCACTCCACACCCAGCCTCCCCTTCCTCATTGAATCGATAGGTAGTCCACTACGCAGAGCGCCGCAGCCGGCCTGTTTACAAACAAATTGAGAATGAGAGCGCAGTCACTGTGACGTCCACAGGTAGCGGCCGGGTCGCAACCGGGAGATGAACAGACAAAGTCAAGAAGAGAGAGAGGCATTCCCTCAGTTTGGCCCAAAAGTGACTCGAAGTTTGCCGTTCCGTCTTCGCCCCGGTACGAACAGTCAACACCCTTACCGACCAAGTCAATATCCCGTCAACTCCAATGCTCAACACTGGCACCAACTACCCTGAATCTCAAAGCTACCGAAATTGCACGAGCTATACCAGTGCTATACACAAGCTATACCAGTGCTATTCACAGCCACACAAACCACCACAACTTCTGTCCGTCTCACCTTTCTCCTTGCACGCTCCCATGCTTGCCGCGCTCAGTCAGACCTCGCTCAGGACTCACACCACCACACACCACACCCGAATACCCGCGCGCGTCGGAGGGCACTGTCACCGCACCCCAGCCAGACCCGGCGACCAGCAGCCCGGCCCCACAGACAGCGGGCGTCACCGCCAACGGACAACCGCTCGAATTACGCTGCCAAGTCGTCGGCCGCGTCCGCCGCTTGTGTCGTGCTACCAGGCGGCGGCGGCGGTGGCGGCGGCGGCGCGGTGGCGGGGTTTCAGCGAAGGCCGCTGCGAGGTGGCGGCGCTCGTGAGGCGTCGTCGCGTCGACAGCGACTGTGCGGCGCGCGCGTCGGTCGGCGCGATCGATGGGAGCGCAGCGGCAGCGCAGGACGGCCCGACTCGCTGGCCGGGAAGTGCAGAGCTGTGACCTGCAGAGCTGGGTGTCGGCCAGCGGCGCACTGTAGGCCAGCGGCGCACTGCAGGCCAGCGGCGCACTGTAGGCCAGCGGCGCACTGTAGGCCAGCAGCGCACTGTAGGCCAGCGGCGTACTGTAGGCCAGCAGCCAGCGCACTGTAGGCCAGCGGCGCACTGTAGGCCAGCGGCGCACTGTAGGCCAGCGGCGCACTGTAGGCCAGCAGCGCACTGTAGGCCAGCAGCGCACTGTAGGCCAGCGGCGCACTGTAGGCCAGCGGCGCACTGTAGGCCAGCGGCGCACTGTAGGCCAGCGGCGCACTGTAGGCCAGTGGCGCACTGTAGGCCAGTGGCGCACTGTACGCCAGCCAGCGCACTGTAGGCCAGCGGCGCACTGTAGGCCAGCGGCGCACTGTACGCCAGCCAGCGCACTGTATGCCAGCAGCCAGCGCACTGTAGGCCAGCAGCCAGCGCACTGTAGGTCAGCGACCAGCGCACTGTAGACCAGCAGCCAGCGCACTGTAGGCCAGCAGCCAGCGCACTGTAGGCCAGCAGCCAGCACACTGTAGGCCAGCAGCCAGCACACTGTAGGCCAGCGGCCAGCGCACTGTAGGCCAGCGGCCAGCGCACTGTACGCCAGCGGCCAGCGCACTGTAGGCCAGCGGCCAGCGCACTGTAGGCCAGCGGCCAGCGCACTGTAGGCCAGCGGCGCACTGTAGGCCAGCGGCGTACTGTAGGCCAGCGACCAGCGCACTGTAGGCCAGCGGCCAGCGCACTGTAGGCCAGCGGCGCATCAAAACTGCTTTTTAACCGAGAAACTGATTTGCCATTTCCGGACTTCACAAGTCCGGACTTCAATGTAGAACTGAGTGGCGCATTCAGTAGTGTCATTTATTTGTATATCCGATTTGATCGATCATCGAGGGGGTGAATTTCGGCACCAAGTCACCACATGCGCGTTATGCTGAATCAGTCAACATACCGCCCCAAATGTGATGCACAGTTAGTTTCCCATCTTACCGTATTTCATGAGTTTATGGGGGATAATACCTGATGCTACGGTTTTAATGGTCAATTCATTTTTGCATTCCACCAGGGTTGGCTCTCTGTCACATACTGTATTGTATTTATGCTATGTATTATGAGGGATGTGAAATAAGTTAAAGTATACATATGTATCACATAACGGTAGAGATACAACAAATGACCACAGAAGACCAGTTAATTTGTATCGCTTTCGTTTCCCCAATGCTTGCTTATGATGGATCTGCAGCGATTTTTTTTAATCCTTTAGATATATAACACTGAATTCCGACCACTGCACGGGCAATGCGGCGTGGTGGTACGCTGTTTTATTTCATGCTTGTCGCGTCCGCTTTACTTCCTCAACAAATGACACTATTGAATGTGTTCAAGTGACGAAGACCTTTCATAAATTTTCACAAGGAGAGGACTATTTCTTCTGGCTGATATATAGGCTTCGAGTTTGAAGGGGGGATTAGGCTCCGTTTCGTCAGCGAAATAATGTTAACCGGGGAAGGGGTGGCTTCGGGTCGTCGGGACAGTTCATCGCGTTTTTCTTCCGTCGGCTGCAGGGGATTTTTGCGTCCACTAGGAAAAAAGCGGGGGTATTGCAAGGCACTGCGGGAGACAACCCCCAAGTTAACATGTTAAAATAGTCATGTTATCTCATCGGATTCCGCTTGCTTATGCATTGATAGCTAATTTAAAACAAACTTTCCTTTGTTAAAGTTGCTTACATTGTCTTTTATTGCAGGAAATGTGTGAATTTTGCTCCAACTTCAGGCGTTTTTTTTGTCATTGCCCGATTCCCCCCCCCCCTGGATCCACTAGTGACAGTCCATTTCATGTAACCCTTTGCTGAGTGCTGGCGTCCTGGCGTTCGTTCCGTGTGTGATGTTCCGTATGGTTCCGGTGATGTTCCGTGTTGTTCCGGTGATGTTTCGTGTTAATTACGATGAGTTTTAATTGTGTATTTCGTTCGTACCTGCTGCAAAAAAATCATCTGCATATGACAGCAAAATATTATGAATAAAGAAAACCAATTTCGAGAAATGTATTATATGTGTTTTACAAATACGTCATCGATATATCAATACATCGATGCATCTTTCGATTATTTAGTGGAAATTTATCCGTGAAATGGTTATCCAGGTGCACCACATATCCTACGAGTATTTTATGTTTTGGCGATTGTGGAATAAGTATCATTGGTAATTCATTCCCTGGTCTCCTTTACGGCACCAACACTGACAGCAGGGGCGGATCCAGGGGGGGGGGCGCTTGGGCGCCCCCCCCCTGAACCGGGTCTTTTCTATGGCGCGCCCGTAGGGCGCAACTTTTTGTATTGGGCGCCCCCCCCTGACCGAAATCCTGGATCCGTGCCTGGACAGTAACAGTATGTGAAAAGTTTAACAATATTGATACATTCCTGTATGTTTGTACACAAATTTGAGCTAAATTCCTGCATTTGGAAATCATTTACGGCCTTTAGACTCGATTTGATACCGAAATATTTCGTTTCTTTGCGAGCATTCCGACATTTGAAGATTGTATCAACTCTTCAATCATAAACAGATGGATGGACACCGAAAAAACACCGGCTACACGATTTATCTGAGGACAGGAAAGTTGAAAGGGAAAACGAGTATCAGAATCGTAATCTACACATCGAACTACCCCTGTACCAATCATATCTCCCGCTTACTTAAAAGCCGGCCGCACACTAGGCCATTCGGCCGCGATATCGCCGCGATTCTTTCGCAGACACATCCCAGGAATTGGACCACTCCTCAAAATTTAGGCATCTGGGTGTCATACCGCAACTCCCAACTAAGTCAATTGCATTAGGAAACACGATTTGTTTGGCTGTGTTTTCTATTTTGGCCGTGCCACTGGTTGAGTCGCGGCGATATCGCAGCCGAATGGCGCAGTGTGCGGCCGGCTTAAGTTATCTGATTAAAAGGCGACTTGAAGCCGCCGCTGGCCTACTGTGTGCAGTGTGCAGCGGCGGCACTACAGACCCGCTCAGAGGCTCTGGGTGCGGGATTTCGGATGAGATGACATCTGTCTGACTGACTACTGACCATATGGTCAGAAGATATAGAAAACAAATGGGTGCGGTACCTGTCGTTTAGAAGCGCCGCATGATAATTTATCGAATTTTGTAAGCACTTGGTTAACTTTAGGCTAATAGTTGTCACGGTGCATCAATCTCCCGTGCTGCCTCCTAGTACTGGCCACTGCACTACTGGTCTCCCGTGCTGCCCCCTAGTCCTGGCCACTGCACTACTGATCTCCCGTGCTGCCTCGTAGTCCTAGCCACTACACTACTGATCTCCCGTGCTGCCTCCTAGTCCAGACCACTGCACTACTGATCTCCCGTGCTGCCCCCTAGTCCTGGCCACTGCACTACTGATCTCCCGTGCTGCCTCCTAGTCCTGGCCACTACACTACTGATCTCCCGTGCTGCCCCCTAGTCCTGGCCACTTCACTACTGATCTCCCGTGCTGCCCCCTAGTCCTAGCCACTTCACTACTGATCTCCCGTGCTGCCCCCTAGTCCTGGCCACTTCACTACTGATCTCCCGTGCTGCCCCCTAGTCCTGGCACTTCCACTACTGATGTATCATTGCCTGCCTCCTATCCTGACCACATGCACTACTGATGAATCAGTGCCCCCCCCAAAAAAAAAAAAAATAATTAAAATGTCTCTGAAGAGATATAGATGAAATATCATAAAACAAAGCTCTGGTAAAAATAAGCATAATGCCATATATGATATAACAGTAAATAATATGTTAAACATAATTGCAACTTGCAAGCTTCGGGCAATGCACAGCCATGCTGAAGACAATACTAAAGCCTTTATATGATCGCGAACCACTCTGGGTATTCCGTCACTAGACACAGCCACTAACTATCCAGCCCAAGGGCGTGGCCATCGGGTGTGCGGTGTGGGAGACCATTTCTCTAGGATCGCTCCGCCCCCCAAAATTAGTAGGATTTTAATATTAGCTTTTGGGAGTATGAGGGCCAACCACGCCTCGGCTCAAAAGGCGACGGTTCTGATGCAGCGTAACAGCTCAGCAGCTGTACGGTGACATCAGGAATCGAACGTCCATGCAAAGAACGGCAACTACTTCAGCAACTGCAGAACAACTGCTGAAGAACGGCAGAAAGGTGAACGGCAAGTCGCGTGACATGCTAGTAAACGGCGATAACTTTTGTACAAACCAACTGGCATGAGCGAATTTCTGACAATGGCCAATGGACGTGTCATGGACCTTGCGCAAATTTGTATTATCAAGGTTGGTTGATGTCAAATCAAAATTTAGGACATTTTCTATTCACTCGTAATTCACTTGTAAACAAATCGCGCAAGGCATTTAGCATGTTGGAAGAAGCTATCATGAAAAGGCGGAGCTATGCTTAGTTCCCCCTTGGCTGGCCTTTGAACCAGCGCTGCCCGACCCGTGACCATTCAGTTACGAGTGGCGGGCAGAGTTAAGAGGACTTACGAGCGACTGGGCCTCTATCCGAGCTCGAACTATCTTTAACATTGCAAGTGAATGGAAAGTGCCCTAAATTTTAGTCTCACAAAAATCAACCACAATAATAACAAGTGACGAATGGTACTCTAAAGCGTCCATTGCATTGCTCTAAAGCGTCGATTGAAAGTTATAAATTATGCCAGCCAACGGGTGGTGACTTCTGGGCACGAGCGTGACACGTGCCCCGTCATAACATTGCGCCATCGGGTGGTGAGGTCAGGACCAGCGCAACAAGCTCTGCTCAGCGCGGGTCCTCACCTCGGAAAGCCATCCATACAAAACATTCGGATACAATTTATAAATGCGATAAAGACGTTCCTGGCAGTTAAGCTTTCAAACCCTATCGCCAAAAATTAGGGTCACAAACGGTCTGCCGTTCTCAGTAGAACTCATAAGCACACTACACTGCTGTCACAACATATGATCCACTGAGATCGACTGAGATCTGGCTCGCTCATGACATGCAGTGATCTGACGGAGAGCCAGAGACAGACAGAGAGACAGAGAGTAACACTCCGGCAGCTGACAAGCCAAACACGTCAGGTGTGCCCCAAGCCATGGACGGACATGGCCAATGGACCAGCGACCAGCGGCGCTGGTCATGGATACCAACAGACACGGCCGCTGGCCCTGGATACCAACAGACACGGCCGCTGGTCCCTGGATACCAATAGACATGGCCGCTGAGTGTTGGATACCAACAGACACGGCAGCTGGTCATGGATACCAACAGACACGGCCGCTGGTCCTGGATACCAACAGACACAGCCGCTGGTCCTGGATACCAATGGATACCAATAGACATGGCGCTGAGTGTTTGGATACAAACACGGCAGCTGGTCATGGATAGCAAACAGCACCAGCGCGGTCCCCTGGATACCAAAGAACGGCAGCTGGTCCTCGGATCACAGACACGGCCACTGGCGCTGGCATACCAACCAGAACACGGCCGCTGGCTCTGGAATCCAACAGCACACGGCCGCTGGACCTTGGATACCACAGACCAGCGGCCGCTGGTCTGATCCAACAGACACGAGCCGCTGGTCTGATACAACAGACTACAGCGCTTGGTCCTGGATACAACAGACACGGCCGCTGGACCTGGATACCAACAGACACGGCCGCTGGTCCTGGATACCAACAGACACAGCTTCTGACATGCTTGATCTCTACCGGGACGGACGGACGGACGGACGGACGGACGGACGGACGGACGGACGGGCGGGCGGGCGGGCGGGCGGGCGGCGGGCGGCGGCGGCAGCAGCAGCAGCAGCAGCAGCAGCAGCAGCAGCAGCAGCAGCGAGCGCCTCCTACCCAGCCGTAGCAGGCACCGCCCCAAGCGCGCGACATCTACGCAGCAACGACCATCGACATGCTAGTACCGACGTCGGCCGCATGGCAGCGCCACCATCGGCATATCAGGCGCTACAGGACGTGCACACTGAGACAAAAGAGCTGCAGCCGCCCCGGGCTCACCTCGCGGGTCACGCACCACTCTCAGCAAGAGGTCAGCGAGCAGGCCTCCTGTCGGCGGACAGAGCGTGGCACAGACAGCGTCAGAGAAGCTGGTGACGGCTGGGTTATTGTGGCACAGACAGCGTCAGAGAAGCTGGTGACGACTGGGTTATTGTGACACAGACAGCGTCAGAGAAGCTGGTGACGGCTGGGTTATTGTGTCAGTGAAGCTGGCGACGGCTGGGTTATTGTGGCACAGACAGCGCCAGTTTAGGTGGTGACGGCTGGGTTATTGTGGCACAGACAGCGTCAGTGAAGCTGGTGGCGGCTGAATTATTGGTGAGTCTGTGATCGACCGCGTTGCCCGGGGATCAGACGTGCTAGGTGGCGCTAGTTGCGCCGGTCAGGCCGTCTGCTAAAGTAAAGCAGAGGCGACCTGGTGTGACTACTATAATCAGAATACAATAGCCACTGCTCATAAGTCTATCGAGACGAGAAAGCTATTCGTGACATAGTTGAAAAAACTGCATCCCTTCAAGCCCTGACCATAACATCAACTTAACAGTTTACTACAAGAGTACTAAGGTCGTGAACCCCTCGAGGCCGTTTGAGGGCCCTCTCAGATTGCGGCCTGGGGCTCCTCAGGCCGGGGCCTTGTGCCATCTTAACCAGTCTATGGCCCTCAGACTGGAAACTTAGCCCTCTAAGACCGACCGAGGGACCCCATGTCGAGTGATGGTCTTCTGAAAGGGGTCGGGAGCAAGCTCTTACCGGTTTAGGTCCTTTCAGGGCGGGTTGGTTTCTCTCAAGCCTACTGAGTGCCCATCCAGACCTGCCTTGGGCATTGGCAAATCCAGGATTCAGTCGAGGGGGGCAAATAGCAAAGTGGGCCTCTCGGGCTTCGGCGGGCCCCTTAAGCCTTAGTAGGCAGCGCACTAAAACGAAAGACAGAATGGTTCTGTTCCTATAACCGATCTTCCTATATCCGAATAGCGTATGAGGCGGCAATTGTGCAATGTGCATGCCTTACGTAAGCAGCGAGTGGCATTGATCATCTCATATTGCGTGGAAACTGACAACCTGGCCACGGGAGTACGGATGTAGGTATGAGAACATCACGATATCGGCTATAATTAGTATCACGACACAAGTAATCTCAACTCAAAGGCAGTTGGAGAATATTCCGATTATTCTCAGTGCTCGAAGGTCATAACGATGATCTCGGGTCACCAGTTTTTAAACGGCTGATAAAATCGCATAACCCGAACAGAATAGTGCTCTTTCAAAGAAAATCGGCCAAGCATTTCCTGCAATACCAAAAATCCGTTTGTGGCTCTCTCAAGGTCATGACGATGATCCGCGGGGTCACCAGACACCAGTCTTGAAACGGCTGATAAAACCGCATACACCGAATCGAATTTTGAAATAAAATCGGACCTGCTGCCGTTCCTGAGCTTAACGTTGGTTATGAAATATATATTTTTTTAAGGTCATAACGATGATCGAAAGCAGTGGCGTAGCCAAGGGGGCTAAAGGGGGGCATCCCCCATGGAGGCCAGGTGGGCCCCTCTGGCGACCGAGTGAGGGCCCCCTGGAGCTGAAGGCCCCAGTGTTTTTGATGGTATCGGCGACCACAAAACGCCTTACATGACATAAAAGAACGCCCACGAACCTGAACTGTAAAACGAATACATAACAGTACTTGCTTGCCTTCTAAAGGCCTGTTTAATAAGTGTTTGTGTAAATAGTAAATACGTATGAATAGGGCCCCATCCAGTGTGGAGAGGGCCCTTTACCCGCTTTTAAAGGGTCCTGATCATCTGCAGGGGCCCCTGCCGGTATTTAGATGGCCCTACTGGTTGTAGAATCTGCTGACCTTTATATGGCCTCTTGGACGGTCATAACAGCCATGTGCATGTCAGAGGGACCTCTTGCCAGACCAAAAGGGCCCCTGAGCGGGTCAGAGGGCCCCTAAACACGTCGAATGAGCCCCTAGCCAGCATAGAGTCCTGGGTAGGTCGAAGGGCCCTCTGAGCATGTCTGCAGGACGACAACGCAGCCAGCGCAATACCTAGTCCAGGTCGGAAGCCTGAAGGGCCCTTAGAAGGCTGGAGGGCCCCTGGACAGAGCAGAGCGCCCCTGGAAAGTTCAGAGAGTCCCTGTACAAACGCAGTGTGCAGTGTGCAGATCGGAGGGGCCCCTGACCAGACCGAAAACGTCGCCGTTTTTCCGCTATCCTCGATAAAAATATTAGGGGTTGGCAGACCCCTCCCCCTCCCCACTCCAGGGCCCAATCTTATCAGCCCGCTTTTATGCGTAAGTACGCATATACGATATACGATAACGGATAAACAGCTGACTGCATGCCTGCATATATGGTCTTGATGGCGTACTTGGGGGCATGGACTAGCATTGGACTAGCACTAAGATACTTGTCACTAGATGTTGTTGCGTATAGTTGAATTATGCATAAAATAATAACAGTTTTTCCTTAGCACCAGTTTAATCTAAAAATTAAATATCACGTGAAATATTCAACGTTTTCCTATTCTGTGATACTATCCATCATTCGATGGATTTAATATTCGCCGCTAAACGGCTTTGTGAAGCCCATTACGTTGCGATCAATGATGCGCTATGTTATCATTATTATTTCATCTTAAACTGTATTGTTTGTACCACTCGCTTTTTTCTCTCCTTTTAAAGAAATGTTGTCCGAATGTTTTGTATGGATGGATTTCCGAGGTCAGGACCCGCGCTAAGCAGAGCTTGCTGCGCAGGCTCTGACCCTACCAACCGATCGCACAATTCCTGTTAGTCGGCAGATTTTAGACGAAAGTTTTACGTGCCCGACATACCTGGACACGGTCCGCCCCGCTCACTGACGTCACCTGACCTTCAGTGCGACCGCTGCCACTGGCCGCAGTTTGCGAATGAGGGTATACAAAATCCATGATTTAAACTCGTTTCACTGTTTCCTTTAACAAAGGCTGGTAAAATCGCATACCCCGTATCGAATTGTGCGTTTTGAAAGAAAATAGGCCAAGCAGTTCCTGACTTTCAGAATAACCGTTCCTGAGCTTCAGGTTGGCTGCAATTCCAAAAATAGAAATACGGCTTTTTAAATCTCATAACAATGATCTAGGGTCACTAGTTTTGAAACAGCTGCACTGAAAAAAATTGAAACACCTAGCAACCGTTCTCTAGCAAACATTATTTTGGAAGGCCCCTAGTTTGGGAAGGGCCCCTATTTGCTTACAATGTTCAAAATGAGAGAGGAAAAAGTTAGCTTAGTGTCGAGAACGACCTGCAGTCTCTCACCTCAGACTAATGCTCACGATCCGCTTCACTGATAACATAGTGTGTCCGGACGGAGGCACGCCTGACCCTGGCAGCACACCTCACGACGTCGTGACAACGTGTTTTACATCGTATGAACGTTGTCATGACGTTGTCAACGTTGCCATGACGTTGTCAACGTTGCCATAACGTTGTGACAACGTTATGTGCTACTAGGGGATGGTCATCGTGGACGATTTGCATTTGATGGGATGTAGCGCGAGACCCTTCTTGACGGACCAGACTACCAGACAACCGAGATCATCCTGCAGCATAGTCCGTCAGTGGGCGCCGTCTCCTTCCCCGGCAGCAAAAGTCCGTCTAACCTAACCGGGCAGGGCAGGGCGCCGGGTAGGGCACAGGACAGGGCGCCGGGCAGGGCAGGGCGCCGGGTAGGGGTAGAGCACAGGGCAGAGCAGGGTAGAGCACAGAGCAGGGCAGGGCACAGGGCAGGGACGTAGCCAAGGAGGGGGCCACGGGGGCCATGCCCCCCCCCCTGCACGAGAATAAATTCACTACTAATGTATAGAATGTAGAATATCTCTGTGATGACCCCGACTTTACTCCCCCACCCCTGGTCATCATCATATGGCTGAGGAGTAAAATGTGATTTTTTTCCCGACGTGGCCCCTTCCTGAGCAAAATACTGGCTGCGTGCCTGGCATAGGTCAGGGCAGGACAAGGTTAGGTCAGGATAGGTTAGGGCGAGGCGATTCACGGACACTGGCACTCCGGTTTTTTGCTTTGATCACTGTTTTTAAGCAAGGGCACATTACACCTCAGGGACGCAGTGGTTCAAAATCAGAAGTGGCCGCGTCCCGACGGATGGGGGCTGCGTCCCCAAATGGGACGCAGTCAGTACTCGGTTATAGACCCTGGCGAGCCGCGGTGCGTCAGGGAGCCGGGAGCCGCCCAGTTGGTATCGGTTAAAACCGGCGTTCTCAGTCTGACGCCAGACGATCGATAGCGGCAGCGGCGACGATAGATAGAGGCTCGATCGATAGTGATCACAGTCGGCGGCGCACTGTGCACGACACGGCGACAGCTGAGATCGCATAGGCGAAAAAACGTCTGCTCTATCTCGTGAAAAATAAGAGAATTGAAAAACATTACGGGGGGGAGGATTTTCATGTATGTCTGAACTCTGACTTATTTCGCCAAGACAAAATGCTCAGCGATAAAATGCACGATGTCACCTACATCAGCCCACGTAGTTCCTCGCCTAATGCGCCACAGCCCGTGGCAGCTGCATTCGCAAAATGCATCCCCAGCCCTCGCCAGCGACGGATCCAGAACTGGGAGTTAGGGGGGGGGGGGGTAATTTACAACTTACAAGTCTCACAATTTTCAGAAAAGTTATCGGATTTCGCTTGTATGTGCATTGGTAACTGATTTAAAGCAAACTTTCCTTAGTAAAATTGCTTATATTTCCTTCTATATCATGAAATGTGTCATTTTTGCCGATTTCGGACTTTTTTTGGGGGGGGACAATTCCCCTTTTTGCCCAACCGTAGATCCGCCACTGGCCCTTACCACACAAACAGCCTGTGAACGGGCACAAGGCCGCAGTTGGACGGCACAACAGCCTGTTACCGACACGACGGAACCAGACAGACGGAACCAGACAGAGCCAGACGGATCGATGGCGGGCACGAGAAAGTCAGAGCGCGACACAAGGCCACGGTGTGGTGAGTCGCTGAGGGAGGGGCATTACAGGAGGCAGCAGAGCGTGCCGTGGGCTGTCTGTCTCACCTGGCTGGTGACCGAGGCAGCCGACCGGCGCACGCGACTCGGAGCCCGGAGTCGGCGGCAGCGGCTTGTCCGGAGCCGGAGGGATGACTGAAGCTGAAGCCAGTGCTGCCTGCACGTCGCGATTGCGAAGCGCCTCGATAGGTAGATTGTCGACCACACGCTCTGCGTCGATAAGTTCCTCGGAATCCTTTATCGAGCTCAGGGCGGAGCGTTCGATAGGGGTCGGCGGTTCGGCGTCCATTGATGACGGGGACGGAATTCGCGCCGATCGGTGGTCGCCCAGTTCATTCTTCTCAACCGGAGGAAGGTAGTCCTGGAAGGGGTCAGGATTGATGTAAGGCGCGGGAGCTTCAGCTGCAGGAACGTCGGGGTTTGGATTGGATTTGGTGGCGGATGTGTCGGGTTTGGTGGCCGTTTCGAGAAGAACGGGACTATCAGACTTGGATAAAATTTGAGTCTGTTCAGGGGTAGGAGGGTCCTTTTCAGCAGGGGAAACACTACGGAGATCTCCAGGGGTAACTGACGAATTTATAGGCCGGAAGATTGAGTCAGAAATAACCGGGTTAGACGATTCAGCACTGTGCTCGGCGGTGGTAGCAGCAGTTGAAGCAATGGGTAGTTCGAAAGAAGCGTCGCTCTTCGGGGTGGGCTCGTTTGAATAGGTATCCAATGCGGGATCGACGTGATCATTCTCGGTCTCCACTGTGCCAGATTCAAGAGGCTGATCAGGGGAAAGGCTATCCTTTCTGCCAGAGGATTCAAACATAGGAGCTCTAGATCCATCAGATAGAATTGGGATTGCAGCCTCGTCACCGGCATTTCCATGAACAGAAAAATATTCTGGCGTAGTTGAAATAGGGTCATTCGAAAAGGGATTTGGAGCATAAGCAGGGGTGTCACTGGAGATATGGGTAGGAGTATCTTCTGATCCTCCGATTTCATCATGATCCCTCTCTTGAGGTTTCAAGATATCGGCATCCTGAGCACTGTGAGTAGGAAGTCCTAACGGGTTTTCGTTCTGCAGTTTGTTCGTGGCCAGACCACTGTCGCCGGTAGCGGGCGCGGCCTGTTCAGACTCGGGGGACTTTCGACCGTAAGGATCGAGGTCAAGCAGGTCTTCTTTCGCATATCCCTCTGTCGCCTTAGCAACATTAAGATCCCCTTTTGAGTCAGTCATTGACGACACATCTCCAGGCTGCGAGTCAATGTTACGTACGTCAGAGTCCGGAGTCGTCTCGTCCTCTCCATGTGCTGCATCTTCCCTTGGGTGTGACAGCGGCGGCGCGCTGTCAGCTGCGTGGTCGAAATCCATGTTTTAGGCAAAACACGAATAAAGCTCTTAGCTCTCTTCTTCGCACTGCTTCACACTAAGTCAACACAACAATAGCACCGGGCAGCCACCCTTCTCCGCCGGTACCTATCGGGCGTATCCTGGTACAGTTCCACACCCAATCGGTTATGGCAAGGCCCAATAGTAAACATATATACTAGGCACAGTCATGAGGCGAAGGTTGGTGACATCGTTTCCCCTACTATGACGTCACGTTGAACCTAACTTGAAGTGAATAGTTTTTTAGATAAACCAGGCTCTGTAGACCAAAAAATCAAATTGAGAACAAATAGGAATTACATTTTATATTCATTGAAAATAAAAGTGTTTAGCAAAACTATCAGGATTGCAAAATATTTGTCATAAGAAATACAAATTTTACACTATTCTCTGAAGCCCCAACAAAATTTACCAGTTTATGACGTCACAATATGGATTTGGCAGTAATAGGGCCGACCAATGGCGGCTATGGAAGTGACACAGTTATAGAGCCCTGCACCCAGCCACTGGCGCAGCGCCCCGTTCGATGAATCAGAAGTTTTTTCTGCTGGAATATGGTAGCAATTATTTTTGTTTTCGACTACAAGAAAGAATATTTGACTATTGTTTGGTGCATATAAATGGCATATTGTTAAATATCACATCAAAACACAACATCAAAATTAAACATTGTATTATTTGTTTTACTCTTTATCCGGAAACAATGATGACATTATTGGCATCTATTATAATGTTTTGCATGAGTTCAATAGATTACAAAAGACGGACGCCTTGGGTGAAGACAGAAATGACACTGAAAAGACAAAAACTGTGTGAAATTTTGCCGTGGTATATGGCCTTGTTAGTGTTCTATTGCCCTGGACTTGTTTCATTCAGGAGTGATTCAGGATCGGTCTGTGGTGCATGGTAGGCATTTTTCTTTCTTATATTTTAAATGTTTTTGGAAGTTTAAGTAGGCAGATTGAAGTGATAAACTTGTATAACTTCATTTTGCTCAAGAATAAAATAATAAATGTACACCTAACATTTTTATTTTTAACAAAATGTATATGTCAGGTTAAAAGTCTAATCGTCACAATTTGTCACTGCCTACTCAACCATGAACAGTTAACTTCTTAAATAAAAATTGGTTCAGTCCTCCGGGTGGTCCCACATTTCGTTATTTAAGTTATTAATGAAAAAGTATGTTATAGGTATACCAATATATCTACCATTGATCGAAAATATAACATTTAGTAACTATGGATGTCTTCCCCAAGACATGTTGCACTATAGGGTAAAAGTCTGATCTTCAGACATGTCTGAATCTCAAACTTTGAATGCTATCAGATAGCTGATGATACTGACACATATATGATGATACTGCCCCCTGGCGTCAGCCAGGAGGGGCAAACATATATTTTTGCCCCCACATAATTTTACGGAGGCCCACTCCCAAAAAGGTGCCCTGCTGCTACCGCTTACCTGGTCAACTTACCTGGTTGGGTTCCCTGTGTCATGAGGAGGTTAAGGGATATGAACATCGGTTTGGTGGGGGAAAAAAAAAAAATAGGAAGGAACCCTAGGTACAAAGGACACGCCCTAGCGCCGGCTCGTTAGGAGCCAGGAGCGCGGAAATAGGCATCGCTCAAAGACAATGAATAGACGCTACATGTGTGGAACATAATTTGCAACGAGAAAATACAATAAGTAAATAAGTAAAGTGGAAGTGGTCATCGACTAGAAGAAAAGGTGGTTGGGGCAACAGGGAAACCGGGACAAGGTGGAAACCGGGACAAGGTGGAAACGGGATTCGGGTAACGGGTGGCAGCCCCGCTGGCTAAAAGAATGGAAATTATGTGGCTCTGGTCAATTTCTTTAACGAGGAAAGCCTGCATGACGCCACTGTAGGCCCCCGATACTAGACAGGGGTCCCCTAGTACTGGACAGGAGACCCCCCCCCTGTTCCAGAAAGGGGTCCCATACTAGACAGGAGGCCCCCAGTACCGGACAGGAGGCCCCCATTACCAGACAGGAGGCCCCCATACTAAACAGGAGGCCCTCCGGTACCAGACAGAAGGCCCTCACAGTGGCGGATCCAGAGGGGGGGGCATGCCGCATGCCCCCCCCCCTTGGGCCTTGAACTTGAGGGGCACTCTGGCCGCCTGAGGGGGCACTCTTGTCGCCTGAGGGGTACTCTTGTCGCCTGAGAGGCACTCTAGCCGCCTGAGGGCAGCTCTTAGCGCCCTGAGGGGCACTCTAGGCGCCTCAGGGGGCACTCTGCATGAACCTGAGGGGTCCCTTAACATTTTGGCAAAATTAAAAAAAAAATGCTGAAATAGGGGGCAACTCAAAATATAGTGGACAAATGTTGAGTTTTTCCAGATTGGGTATAGGTAGGGGCACCACTGCAATTGATGGCCCCCTCCTTGAAGATTTTCTGGATCCGCCACTGGGCCCTCATACTAGACAGGAGGCCCCAGTACTAGGCAGGAGGCCCCTAGTACTAGACAGGAGGACCCCCTACTAGACAGGAGGCCCCCAAACTAGACAGGAGGCCCCCAGTACTAAACAGGAGACCCATATACTAGACAGGAGGCACCCAGTACTAGACAGGAGGCCCCACACTAGACAAGAAGCTTCCAGTACTAGACAGGAGGCCCCCATACTAGACAGGAGGCCCACCAGTACTAGACAGGAGGCTCCCATACTAGACAGGAGGTCCTCAACTCCTCAGTACTAGACAGGAGGGCCCCAGTACTAGACAGGAGGCCCCCATACTAGACAGGAGGCCCCCATACTAGACAGGAGGCCCCCATACTAGACAGGAGGCCCCCATACTAAACAGGAGGCCCTCCGGTACCAGACAGGAGGCCCCCAGTACTAAACAGGAGGTCCCATGTACCAGACAGGAGGTCCCATGTACTAGACAGGAGGCCCCTCATACTAGACAGGAGGCCCCCACACTAGACAGGAGCCCCCCCCAGTACTAGGAGCCTTCCATTTTTTTCTTCATTCAAGCGATCACCAACAGGGTCACCCCCACTAACAGGTGAAGTCAAAAAGGCACGGACATTTGACAGTAGGTACAGCTACAATATAAATATAAAAATATTAGATATACTTCACAAAATGCACTATAAATATATACACAATAAAATAAAATGATGTCAATAACGACGAAAAAATTAATATAAATATAAATATAAAAACAAACAAAATATGATTCAATGTTAAGGTAAAAAGCAGTGCTCGTAAAAAAACACTGTAGGCTAAATAGTGCTAAGAGATGCAACATAAGTTAGTACATGGGCTTTAAAGGTACCAGAAGCGTCTGCAAAAACGTTTGCCTCTGGAACGCTGCTTAAAAAGGAGTTGACTAGATGTGGTACCCTACAGAAATAGATGTGGTACCCTGCAGAATGCAGAATTATATATGGATGGTAATTTTTCCTGTGGTAAAAAAACCTTCTTCTGTGGTATTTTGCGCATTGTCTGGTATTTCCACCTGATTCTCTGGTAATTTTGGGGGAACTTTGTATATTTAAATCTACCTATTTAGTACTTGTGTGGTAAAAATGAGTACTTATGTGGTAAAACTAGTATATCTTCTGTAACTGTGACTGGCCATGTCCTATTTCTAGTATATAGTTTTTTCGGTCCTAGTATCATTGATTGAATCCAGTAGGGCGCTTTAGAATGTTTTTCCTCAAATTCAAAATAGTAATGCTTGACCACAGATGCCCAGGCGCTCCAGGCTGTGTGTAGTTTTTTTTTGTATGTTTCTCTTTCTCACCTACACATTTTTTGTTTGATTTTGTGGTAAAGGCAGGGCTGCAGCAGAAAGGAAGGGGCGCAGCCAAGACCTATGGCAGGGGGCGAGGGGTGGGGTTACGTCATCCTGAGAAAGAGCCCCCCCCTAAGTTCAAACCACGGATTTCGTTCCGCTTTAATTCTGCCAGAGCTTTATATATATATATAATAAATAATATATATATATATATTATATATTATTATATATATATATATATTATATATATATAATATATCTTTTCCTAGTTTGGAGAGAGAAGTGCCCATCAGTCTGGCTAGGGGCCCTCCGACCTGTTCATGGTCCCTTCCGATCTGGTCAGGACACCTAAAACCAATGTCCCTGGCCGCTCTGATCTTAACCAGCGACCATCTGCTTTCCTTGGAGCCCTCGGTAACGAACCTACAGTTCAAAGCCTAAGCTTGGTTTCTTGGGACAATGGGGGGGGGCAAACTTGCCGCCTTGTCCCCCTTTCGCTGTGCCCCTGTGCAAGGAATGGGCTTGATTTTAACTAATGACTTCGCCACAAAATAAATGTTGACCATCGTTAACTACTACAAGACGAGCAGTGGTTCTGTATCGTTAGTCAACACATTGATTGCTACTGCAAAAGCAAAATCACAAATTTAAATTAAATACGACAGATTCAGGTGAAATACCGCAGCAATTGAGGTAAAGGCAACATTTTTGGGTGAAATACCAACCATATTGGAGGTGAAATACAAAGATTGAAGTGAAATACCATATCTGGCATTATCTGGCAACACTTTTGCTACTGAAAAACCACTAGTTTGAAGTAAATCTCCAGATCAGGTGAAATACCAACAGATTGAGGTAAAATAACACAGATTCCAGGTAAATACACAAAAGTAAAATAAACCTGAATAAGAAGGTTAATTTTACCACAAATGTCCTTAAAAATATGGTAGAAAAAGAATTACGTCCCATTATAATCTATATATATCATATATATATATATTATATATATATATATATTTTATATGTATATATATATATGTATATATATATATATATATATATATATATATATATATATTTATATAAAATAGTATGTCTGACCTAAGTCCTAGCCCCGACTATAAACTAGGGGGATATAGCCCCGTCTCCCCACTCCCCAGTGTATGTGTCCTGGTCTGACCTAGCCTACATGAGGCCCCTTTCCGACAACAAATTCAAAATTTTCGCGCCGCTTCGTGGCGCTATTGCAATACAAATTAAATTGTATGCGGGTCAAAACAAAATTACAAATTCGCACCTTTTTGCGGTGCATTTATTTGTTTTGCTTATAGGTTGTTACGGCGCTATTGCAATACAAATTAAATTGTATGCGGGTCAAAACAAAATTACAAATTCACACCTTTTTGCGGTGCATTTATTTGTTTTGCTTATAGGTTGTTACTATAAATAAATATATAACTAGACAAATTTATCACTTTTTAGTTTACCGCACCTTTAAGCGCAAAAGAGTATTTTTAGAGGTCCGCAGTCCGGCACCATACGCAAAGCGACGCATAGATGAGAATGCATATCCAGGAAGTAAG
This sequence comes from Semibalanus balanoides, assembly GCA_014673585.1. Taxonomy (NCBI): domain Eukaryota; kingdom Metazoa; phylum Arthropoda; class Thecostraca; order Balanomorpha; family Balanidae; genus Semibalanus; species Semibalanus balanoides. The sequence goes on from VOPJ01011133.1 coordinate 20,877, forward strand.
ATTAATAAAAAAAATCGCGCCGCTCCGCAGCGCAATTCCTTTTCCGCAATTCCAAGAGTTGAGGACTTGCCCCCCCCCCAAAAAACAAAAAAAAAAAAAAAAAACGAAGTTGGTATAGCTGATTTCAAACTGGTTGTCACTGGTTTTCACGTTAATAGGGCAGACCCTCATGTTATTAAACTCCAGCTTCTAAAAGTTAGTATGGCTCATGCCATGCCTGCCATACTGCATTCTCCATCCTTGTAACATGCCTTTTCAGCCGTTTTGTTTGGCTCTTTCAACGCTTGGGAACGGGGCCCATTCCAAGTTCGGGAAGGGGTCCTCTCAAAGCGCCCCCCCCCCCAGAACGAAATCATGGCTACGCGCCTTACTTTATATATTCTTTTCTTTCTGGTGAATGCAATCCTTCAAATGGTAGCTCTGTAAGACTGTAGTACCTATGTAATAAGTGTGCGTTCTGGAGGGCCTCTGATAATTACACACTGGAGGGGGGGGGGGCGGGGGGTGGATAAAAGCAAACTTACATCGGTATCGCTATAGTAGCCCCAACCCGATGGAGGTCCCTACAGCTAGGGAGGCCCCCTCCGACTTTGCCCCCCCCCCCCAGGTAAAATCTGGTGACACCGCCCCTGCAGCAAGCTGCCCCATTCGGATTAGGATTTCCGGTGTTGTTGATGGTGAATGGTCTTTGGTCATCAGCAAATCCCATTTTGATCTACCATTCAATCCATGATTTGTATCAGGCAATAACGCTCTAGTGTATTCCTAACTGCTGTGAGCTGCCCCAAATATTTGTGCAGCTTCCCCAGGCAGTAATTTCTGCCCCTAAATTTCAAAAGCTGACCAAAAATTTCCAAAAGCTGACCCAATTTTGACGTGTTGGTGCCATCCCTGCCCCGACGATATCTCGTCGAAACCTGCCATGTTATGCAGACTGGTAAAATGCCAGGGAATTTTCTGCAGGTTTGACTGGTATTTGTAAACCTAAGGTATAAATAAGCGTGTTGAATATTTATATATTCTCTGACATCCTCAAATGTTGATGGTAGGCAATGAGGTCGCTTTCAAATTATAAAAAGCAGAGCCTCCGATTTTACTGACACCATCCTAACTTTTGTCATCAAGAATGACTCGTGTTTTACCTCATACTAAGAGCTGAAAATCTGTCTGTAAGTTGAGTTGGCTGAATATATTTTAACAAAAAACGCGATAATAATTCAAGGGAGTGTGCCTACTCACACTGGTTATGTGGAGTTGTTGACACTAGTCTTTAATTGAAAGACGAAATTGACTCCTTTAATTGAAGACGAAACATTACCCTGATTAAATACCAAGTTACGTATATAATTTGTATTAATTTTAACAACGCACGCACTGTAAATTTTGGTCGGGAGGGTTTAGGAGTTGTCGGTACTCGGTAGGCAATTATTTACATTCGTCAGCAGATTGCATTTTCAAGAACTATTAGCGAAAGTGCAGAACCATTTGCTACCAACATTTGTGTTTGATTTCCACTTTATCTGATAGCAGAGAACCCAAATGCAGTGATTTTGCTAGACGCTATTTTACTAAAATTAATGCACGAATCCTGAAGATAAAATGGTAATTTGAAGATAGTATAGATGTTTACCAAAATAGATATGATAAGATGCCAAAGAAGTGGGTTGCTCATGAGGTGCTGCCACTTCTCGCTAGATTTGCCAGTTACTTATCATATACGTGCGAGAGCAAGAGAGAGCCATGGATGGGTATTTCTCATCCATGAGAGAGCGAAAGAGAGAGACTCTAAGAATTGCATATATTTTGTCCATTTTTCAGGCTGGGCCCCCCCCCCAGCCAGAAAAGTGGGGACATGCTCTTTCTCCCTCCCCCCCAACCCACCACCTCTCGTTCCTACGCCTATAACTTCTATGATTGTCCATGATAAATTAATGTGTAATTGTGGTGTTTGATTCATTTACAACGAAATACCATTTTGCTTTCTCGAAACTTCACAGCTGATTTAGTTATATCATGCTGATAATATGCGTCCTTCCCACCAGCAGGAGGCCAGCAGTTAGTACAGCAGGAGCTGCGCGATGTCTGTGACGTCTGTGACACCTCGCCCAGGGTCGGACATCTGGCGCCGGCTGAATGGGCTCGTCTGCGTCTTCAAGCCGGCCGGCTGCTCTGTCAACCACTGCATAAAGGCGCTGCGACACAAGCTGACCGCCGACCTGAACGCCGTGGAGGAGGCTCGTTTCCTGGCCGCCACCGCCGCCGCGCTGCCGCCTCCCGGCGCTGACCTGCCCGCGCCGTACGGTGCCGGGCCGGACCGGCCTCCACTGCCGGCGGCGCTGCAGCTGGTGCCGGGTGGCGGCCTCAGTCCGCGGCTCGTCACCGGGCCGGCGTTCCTGCCGCCGGACGTGCGTGTGACCCGGCTGGCCTCCCTGGGCCGTCACATCTCCGGGCCGCTGCTGCTCGGCGTCAACAGCGGCACGCGGCTGGTGGCGGCGCTGCGCCAGACGGGGCCGCAGCTGCGTGTGCTGCAGCTGACGGCCCGGCTCGGACTGGCCACCGACACGCTGCTGGTGGACGGCCGGCCGACCGAGCGCGCCGCGTACGGCCACGTGTCGCGCGGCCGGCTCGAGGCGGTGCTCGGTGGCCTGCAGGCGGCCCACCAGCGCCACATGTTCGAGCACACCGGCCTGCCGGTCACCTCACAGGCGGCGTACGAGCTGGCGACGCGGGGCCCGCCGCGGCCGGCGCGCGGCTCGCCGCCCGTCCTGTACGGACTGCGCTGTGTGCAGTTCGCGCCGCCCTTCTTCACGCTGGAGGTGCACAGCTGTAACGAGTCGGAGCAGTACCTGCTCACGCTGGTGGACGATCTGGGCCGGCAGCTGCGCACGGCGGCCGTCACGGTGCGCGCCAGGTGCCTGCGCCACGGACCGTTCACGCTGGAGAATGCGCTGCTGATGAAGCACTGGCGGCTGGAGCACGTGCAGCGCAACATGCGGGAGTGCTTGGTGACGACGGCGCAGCAGTTGGCGGTGCCGGCGTCGGCGACGCTGCAGTCACTGGGAGGTGTGGAGCGTCAGGTAGCGGGGTGACCCTCCACGCCGGCCACTCAGATCGGAACCTACTCTGTTCTGCTCTGAGGGTTGTATCATTGTGTGCTGCTCGTTATTGTCAGGAGTCGTAAATGAGATGGGCCTGGTTTCCCATATTTGAACTGTGAAATGCCATAAGTATTGCATATTTTGCGTTGGCACTTGACAAATACATGCAATAATTACTTTACGCATTATTGTGTAAGCTGACGACTGACAACTTCGCTAGGTTTTTCCTGAATAACTTCCGAAGTGTTGCAGATATCGGCGTGAAACTGGCCTTGCGTGCGACTGCTGCCACCGCACTGGCCGCAGGCCATCCCAGTCAGGAGCAAATAGCGAGCGCTGAAGCGACTCGAACCCGACCTGCCACTACCGGGATAGGTCATAAGTCCAGCTTTGACTTTGAGTTTGACCTTAGCTTGACATTTACTTCATATAAATGAAGTCTGGTGGTCAAATGAGTATCACTATCGCTTTCTACGCGTAAAATGATCCATAAAACATGTGTTGCATGGTTTTCGTAGATATTTTGTATATAGTGACCTTTTGTGACCTGACCTTGACTATTGATCTTTGTCAATAATCTGACCTCCGATCATGCGGGATGTGTATCATACGTTTAAGAGCATTTTGGGTGATTATGGTTGCAATGAAGGATAAGATGGAAATTTTGACC
>VOPJ01011134.1:0-24612 GCA_014673585.1 Semibalanus balanoides
CTGGCAAGGTGGGTTCGAGCCGCTCTGGCGCTCGCTATTCGCTCCTGGCGGAGATGACCTACGACTGGTGGCAGCGGCCGCGTTGAAGGTCAGATAAAGCCAGCGGGCCGGGCGGACACTCCTGTCGTTATGGTCTTTAGGGTCCCAATCCTACAGTGTCGCCACTAAATTCTGTCTACGACCTGGCATTGTTCGATATAAAATGGTGGGGTCAGGGCCTGCGCAACAAGCTTTGCTTAGCGTGTGTTCTGATCTCAGAAGCTCATCACATCAAAACATTTTAACTAAATTTATAAGAAGTATTCACGTAAAATCAGCGATCCACAGCACAGACTCTGAGCAGTGAAGTTTGCTGCCGACCGCGCCCCTCCCACCTCCGTCCCCCGGTCGGTCCGCGGCCCCCCACCTCCGTCCCCCGGTCGGTTCATGGCGTCCCATCCCAGCCCCCAGGCAGCACCGGAGCCCACGACGTGCTCACAGTGCGGTTGAAGTCCTGCTGGCGGAGCAGCTTGAAGGTGAGGTAGAAGCGGTGGTTGATGGCGCGCCACTGCTGGTGGAGGCGGACAGCCACGGACAGCTGTTCGGTGACCGTGCCGCCCTTCTCGTCATGCGCCGTCAGCTCAAAGTGGTACTCGCCAACGTCCTCCTCGTGTGGACTGGGGAGACGAAAGACGGTGTCAGTCACATACTGGGGAGACGGTGTCAGTCACATACTGGGGAGACGGAGTCAGTCACATACTGGGGAGACGGAGTCATCACATACTGAGTCAGTCACATACTGGGAGAGCGGTGTCAGACACATACTGGCGGAGACGGAGTCAGTCACATGACTGGGGAGACGGAGTCAGTCACATACTGGGGAGACTGGTCAGTCACATACTAGGAGACGGAGTCAGACACATCCTGGGGAGACGCGTGTCCAGTCCACATACTGGGGAGACGGAGTCAGTCACATACTTGGGGAGACCGGAGTCAGTCACATACTGGGGAGAACGGAGTCAGTCACATACTGGGGAGACGGGTGTCAGTCACATACTGGGGGAACGGAGCTCAGTCACATACTGGGGAGACGGAGTTCAGTCACATACTGGGCGAGACGGAGTCAGTCACATACTGGGCTGAGCGACCGGAGTCAGTCCTACTGGGGAGACTGAGTCAGTCACTATACTGGGGAGACGAGTCAGTCACATACTGAGTCAGTCACATACTGGGGAGACGGTGTCAGACACATACTGGGGAGACTGAGTCAGTCACATACTGGGGAGACAGAGTCAGTCACATACTGGGGAGACGGAGTCAGTCACATACTGGGGAGACTGAGTCAGACACAAACTAGGGAGACGGAGTCAGTCACATACTGGGGAGACGGAGTCAGTCACATACTGAGTCAGTCACATACTGGGGAGAGAACGGTGTCAGTCACATACTGGGGAGACGGAGTCAGTCACATACTGGGGAGACTGAGTCAGTCACATACTGGGGAGACGGTGTCAGTCACGGTCTGAGAAAAAATAGTATGGGTGTCATTTAGGCACAATAACTGATATGGTACCACGTACGCTAAGTCCTACTAGAATCCACATCATGTTATCTGGGCCACTAATACCGAAAACGGACGGAAATGTTGCCAGTATGCCGCACGTCTTAGGGCGCGTTCGGCAACAGAGCGAATTCGCTCTCCGACGAATCAGCTGTCTCGTGCGTTCGGTAACAGCAAAATTATTCGCCGGATTTGCCACTGCTGCGTCATTTTATAGTTTGTGTGGTTATTTTACTCGTTATCATAAATATCGGTACATTAAACACTTTTTTCATAAACTATGTTTAACGGTAGAGACAGCGCACATCATATTCTCGATTTCCAATGTTTGAAAAACACTGCCAAAACAAATTCGCCCTCCCGACTGGTTTGAAAATTATCGCTCCACAGAGCTAATTCGTCGGGCTAATCCGCTCGTTCACTGATTCGTCGTGTTGCCGAACGCAATATTCGGTGATACCAGCTAATTCGTCGTGATAACGGCTAATACGCCGTACTGTTGCCGAACGCGCCCTCAGATGACGTTCAGACACTGCAGTAGACATCGATTGATTTAGCATCATCCGACATAGGCATTGGATGACATTCCGTTACTCCTTCGTGTCCCGTACCCCCCCCCCTCCCCTCACAGAGACTGCCCTGACAGAGCAGTCCGAGGAGTCGCTCACAGTCCGTAGATCTCCTGAGTCTCGGCGTCGAACTGCAGCCAGTTGTCGGCGCCCAGCGGCTGGCCCGTCATCTTCCGCAACGTCAGCGTCAGCTGCCGAGTCATACCCGACTCGAGGTCCTCGAACGTCTCCTCGGGAACACGCACGCGGAACTCCTTGCCAGCGACCAGCAGCAGTTTGCGCATGTGCCGCTTCAGGTGTGGCGGGTAGTCGAGCGCTCCGACAGCGGCCGTCTCGGCCGGGTCGGCCAGGGTGGCCGTCGGCGCCACAGCCACGCCGTCCGGCAGCCGCGCAGTTGCCTGACGTGGAACGAGTCGGTACAGAGTCAACGACACAAAGCAGACACAACGCAACAGCGCACATGACGATGGTAAAACAGTGGTTAGTGTCTTGCTTTGAGTGAATGGCCAAAAATGACGAGGTACTTTTGTACAATGACATTTCATAATCGCTTTGTCCTTGATCCAGTATGCCAAACAAGTTGTGAACACAAGATCTCAGCAGCGAAGAGCAGCAGTCGGCGCTGCGCCTCTGCCCTGATGGCGCTGCCTCACCACTGTCCTGCTCACCTCCACCTGCCCTCCGGACACGGCCATGGACGACTCGAGGTGGGTGGTGTCCAGTGGCGGCGGCGCCGACTCCTCCTCCGTCTCCCGGCTCGGCTGCAGCAGGTCGGGGTAGCGCGTCGGCTGCACCGGCACCGGCACCGGCGTGCTCATCCGAGAGACGGCCAGCGAGGCGGAGACGCGCGGCGGACGGTACACCGGCGACGAGGGCGGCGCGCCGCCGAACGAAGGCGTCGCCAGCGACGGCACCACGCGCGACGCCGGGTCCTCGCCGTAGTAGTCATCTTCGAGGCTGTCGTAGTCATCATAGTAGTCGTCATCAGACCAGCCTCCGGAGCCGTCCACCTGCGCCTGACGGCCGAGCAGACAGCAGCAGGGGAGCAGTGAGTGGACGCTGGCGGCTGGTGACGACGGGACACAGCGGCAGACCACAGATGGCAGGGAAGGTCACTCGTGGGGGACACAGCGGCAGACAACAGATGGCAGGGAAGGTCAACTGGTGGGGGAGGGGAACACAGCGCAGACCACAGATGGCAGGGAAAGTCACTGCGTGGGGGGGGGGGGGCCACAGACGGCAGACCACAGATGGCAGGGGAATGGTCACTGGGTGGGGGAGGGGACACAGCGGCAAGAATCAAGCAGTGCAGGGAGGTCACTGGGTGGGGACACAGCGGCAGACACAGATGCAGGGAATGGTCACTGGTGGGGAGGGGACACAGCGGCAGTCACATGATGACAGGGGGGTAACACTGGTGGGGGAGGGGACACAGCGCAGACAACAGATGGCAGGGAAGGTCACTGGTGTGGTAGGGGGACAACAGCCGGCAACAACAGATCGCAGGGAAGGTCACTGTGTGGGGAGGGGACAACAGCGGCAGAACAACAGAATGGCAGGAAGGTTCACTGGTGGGGGAGGGGACACAGGCGGCGACAAGAGATGGCAGGGAAGGTCAGTTTTTTTTTTTTTTTTTTTTTTTTTTTTTTTTTACTGGTAGGGGGAGGCGGAAACAGCGGGCAGACACGAAGAATGGGCAGGGAAGGTCTGGGTGGGGAGGGGACACGCGGCAGTCACAGATCGACAGGGAGGTTGTCAACTGGTTCGGGGGAGGGGACACAGGCGGCAGACAACAGATGGCAGGGAGGGTCACTGGGTGGCAGGGGGGGACACAGCGACAGACAACAGAATGGCAGGGAAGGTCACTGGTGGGGGAGGGGACACAGCGGCAGACAACAGATGGCAGGGAAGGTCACTGGTGGGGGAGGGGACACAGCGGCAGTCCACAGATGGCAGGGAGGGAGGGAGGGGACTTAACACAGAGAAGGCAACACTGCCTGTCAGCTGACAGGAACACTCATCTGTTCTTCATTTGATACATTCCGAAGGAGTAACTGGATATTCACTCTATGTTGAGGACGCACCATGCCAATCAAATCACAAGTTATAAATGATACAGATGATGATGATCGTAATTTGTAACTATTCGAGTTAGCAGGTAGCACAGTCACATGACAGAGTGTCTGTGGTGACCTGTACCATCAGCTGGCCTCTCGTGACACAGCTGCGCGGCACAGTGTGCGTCCCTCACCTGGCGGCGGTGACGGCCGGTCGCTCTGTGGACCGTCACTCTGCGGGGGCACAGTGTGGCGTCTCTCACCTGGTCGGCGGCCGGTTCGCTCTGTGGAGCGGGTCAGCTCTGCGCGCACAGTGTGCGTCTCTCACCTGGCGGCGGCCGGTCGCTCTGTGGACCGTCAGCTCTGCGCGGCACAGTGTGCGTCTCTCACCTGGCGGCGGCCGGTCGCTCTGTGGACCGTCAGCTCTGCGCGGCACAGTGTGCGTCCCTCACCTGGCGGCGGCGCGCTCTGTGGACGCGTTGCAGCTTCTGGCGGCACAGGTGGTGCGTCCCTCCCTGCGGGCGAGCCCAGGTCGCTCTGTGGACCGTCAGCTCTGCGCGGGCACAGTGTGCGTCCTCACCTGGCGGCCGGCCGGTCCGCTCTGTGGACCGTCAGCCTTCTGCGCGGCACGTGTGCGGTCTCTCACCTGGCGGGCGGCCGGTGCTCTGTGGACAAGGTCAGCTCTGCGCGGTCACAGTGTGCGTCCCTCACCTGGCGGCGGCCGGGTCGGCTCTGTGGACCGTCAGCTCTGCGCGCACAGTGTGCGTGTCACCTGGAGGCGGTGACGGCCGGTCGCCTCTGTGGACAGTCAGCTCTGGCGCGCACAGTGTGCGTCCTCACCTGGCGCGGTGACGGCCGTCGCCTCTGTGGACCCGTTCAGCCTGGCGCGCGGGCAGCAAGTGTGCGTCCCTCACCTGGCGGCGGCCGTCGCTCTGTGGACAGTCAGCTCTGCGCGGTACAGTGTGCGTCCCCTCACCTGGCGGCGGCGCGGTCGCTCTGTGGACCGTTCAGCTCTGCGCGGGCACAGCTGGTGGGCGTGTCTCACCTGGCGGCGTGAACGGCTCGGTCGCTCTGTGGCCGTAGCTCTGGCGCGGCACAGTGTGCGTCCCTCACGGCTGGCGGCGGCCGGTCGCTCTGTGGAGCGCGTTTAGTCTGCGCGGCAAGATGTGCGTGTCTCATCCTGGCGGCGAAGTGACAGGCCGGTCGCTCTGATGGACAGTCAGTCTGGCGCGGGCAAGTGTGCGTTCCCCTTGCACTGCGGCGGTGACGGCCGTCGCTCTGTGGACCGTCAGCTCTGGCGCGCACAGTGTGCGTGTCTGCACCTGGGCGGCGGGTGGACGCCGAGTCGCTTCTGTGGCGGTAGCAGCCAGCGGGAGGCCGGCTGTGAGCTGGCGGCCGACAGGCGCACCAGGCCAGAGTCGGAGCGGACAGCCCGCAGCGCAGCCTGCTGGTCGGGCCGGATCACACCCGAGCAGCCCACCTGACACGGAGACACGGAGAGACGGTGAGACGGCGCGGCACGACACTGTCTGCGTCACAGGGGATGGATGGACCACGACAGCCAGGCCGGCTCAAACTGTCTCCATCGACGGCCATCAAGGCATCAACAACCGACACTTGCAGCAAGGAAGAGCAAAGGACAATTAATACAGCATTCACAACAGCAATTCCAGGAATCGGAAACATACTGGTAAACACACAGCTACTGGTTAACTGCCTGGCGAGCTACCGTCGTCCAGCTGAGCGGTGCCGTCTGGCCAGCACCTGCAGGAGAGCTGCACGGCGTTACCTTCCAGGAGAGCACGGTGAGGTGGTGGGAGCGTCTGGCGCGGGCGCCGGCACCCGCCTCCAGCACGCTGTCGTCATCCAGCGGTAGGCTGTCGCCCCGGAACGACATGTGGATGGCCTCAGCGTTCACCTGCAGACTCTCTGCCGGGCAACAATCACCGGTTACCCACGGCACCGCGACCTCAGAGACACACACCGAGACTTCAGAGTAACACAAACTTCAGAGACACACACATATTTCAGAGCCACAGATACTTCAAGTAACACAGACTTTTGTTTATTGGGGTTTAAGGGCGCGCCGACAGCTTTGGGCCAATTTGCGCCCAAAGTAACACAGACTTAAGAGACACACCGAAACTTAAGAGACAAGCCAATACTTCAGAGCCACATAGAAACTTAAGAGTAACACAGAGACTTCAGAACCGCACAGATCAATCGATCAATTCAGGCCAATCGAGAAGGCAAACAGTGCAGAACGCCTGGTAAATCACTATACGAATTCACTGCCATAAGTGCCTGAAAACGAGACAAAAAGAAACATAACACGGAGCAAAACTATTCAACGTTTGCCTTTTGTGTCCATCAACTAAAAATACAATGCACGATGTCTTCATAGCATTAAATTTCATGTTCCCCGTTATTGTTGCATCGGAAAATAAGTCAATTTACTGCTCACAACGCGGCATCAGCAGCATAAAGAGAAGCGAAGTCATCACAACGGGCCATCGGCTGCAAATTCAGGCCCGTCATCCGAGGTCCTGGCCAGCGTAGCGAGGGGGCAGTGACCGGGCCCTAACACACCTCCCAGCCAGCCAGAAGCGACGACTCACCTGCCACGGCGCGCAGAAGGTCGAGTCGGTGCGCGCCATCTAGCGACTGTGGCGCGACATCGAAGTAGAGTGAGAGGACGTTGGCGTCGCTGTGGTCGGCGCAGCTCGGCTCGCCACTCTCCTCATCGTGCCGCTGCGGCCGGCCGGCGGACAGCTCCGCCGCGTCTGCAACACCAAACACACACATGGCAATCGATCGACACAGACTGCAACCCATTTCGTCCAGCGCCTGTAACACAGCCACAACACGATGGTTCTCGGTCTGCCGCGGTCGGTTGTTGTCATCGATCGACACAGACCTGCAACACACACCAACACACATGTCAATCGATCGACAGAGGCTGCAACACACACCGCCGCGTCTGTAACACCAAACACACACATGTCAATCGATCGACACAGACTGCAACACACACCGCCGCGTCTGTAACACACCACACACATGTCAATCGATCGACACAGGCTGCAACAAGCCACATACAGGTAAATCAATTGATCGACACAGACTGCATTACACACCCGTCTGCAACACGCCACACACACAAACACACTGGCGGATCCAGGGGGCGGGAGGGGCTTAAGCCCCCCCCCATTCCATACCAATTAGGGGCGGCAATACAAATCCTTCCCAAATATCTATCCGCTGAAACTGGTGATCAAAAATGGGTACTGGCTCCGAAAAACAGCGTTTTGACGAAAAACAAGTGATTTTTTGCCTCCTGCGTGTTTCCTATATTTGCTCGTTCGTTTTCACTTTATTCTGTAGCTATTTGGTAGCGGTAGGGAGTAGGGAAAGTGGCGCGTTTGACGCTATTTTGATCTGGAGCGATTCACAACCAACGTAGCTTTTGCGCGGTGGCGATACAGTAGCCAATGAGGTCTATCCGAAGCTCCAGTCTGCAAAACTTGGCAGGTTTCGACGAGATCTTGTCGGGGCAAAGTTGCACCAACATATCACAATTGATGCAGCTTTTGACAATTTTGATCAGCTTTTTACATTTTTGGTCAGAAATTGCATAAGCGTATTTTTATGTGTTGCCATATTTCCACCTGCCAATAAAGTACGTGTTTTGCGGGGAAAGGCAATTATTTAATATCCTATGTTTTACTTAAAATAGTGAATTACTGACATACAGTATATCGATTTTTTTTTTTTTTTTACATATATATTGATCGTATTTTGATCGTATTTTGACGGAGAGAAATCGTATTTTGGGCATAGGTAAGATACACAATTACACCAGATAAAATGTGATTTGTTCAAGACACGACACGACCCCCCCCCCAGGGTCAAGGACCCGGAGGAGCCTAGCAAAATGAGCCCCCCCATATTGGGAGGACATGGAATCCGCCAGTGCCGACACACGTCAATCGATCTCAACACGGATGCATTACACATCGATCGGCAGGTGGGCGGGTCGGCAGCCCACGTGACACGGCCATCACAAAACGGCCGACTGGACGTGGGACTCAACAATGGGGGGGGGGGGGGTGGAAATGGACCTGAGTGCGGAGTCCTGTTTTCCGCGTTTGGGTGCGTGCAGCTTCAAACTGAAGTGTCGTCTCTCTTGAGGAGCTCGACACACGGTCTTTGGCATGCCAGGAACTCGGGCCGCCTGCCGTGCTGAGCGTTTGTGTGGTCCGGCACGTTAAGGGCCGGTTCCGCTATCCGGTGACGTTAATCCTTGCACACTCGTCAATACACCGTCACCCAATCTGACATCCTGATCCTTGGAAACACTCCATTATCCCTCCATTTAAAATCGGCATCCATGACACCTTCACTTCCGGCCCATCTCTTTAGTCCCGGTTATCATGAAAGCTGTAGAACGCGTCGTTCACCGGCAGCTTTACAGCTATCTCTCCTTCAAACATCTTCTGACGTCATCACAGCACGGTTTTCGTCCCCGGCACTCCACCGAGACCGCGCTTCTGTCCGTCACAGACCGTATCCTTACCGCCACCGATAGGGGGAGGTCTCAATGCTGTGCCTTATTGATCTAAGCAAATGTTTTGACGTGATTGATCACGAACTTTTGATTCAAAAACTGGAAATGCACGGCATTGAGACCTCCTGGTTCGCCGCCTATCTTCAGGGACATACACCAGCGGTCCGAAGGGCGACCTCAGGGGTCTCATCTCGCGCATTGAGGCTTCGCTGGCGTTACTAAGTGATTGGTTCTGTGCACAGGCTCTTAAGGTGAACGCTGGCAAAACAAAACTCATGGTGTTCGGCAGCCGTCAAAATTTACGCAACATGCCTGACTTTTAAGTGGAGTTTCGAGACGCAGCTTTGCAGCCGTGCGCGCAGATGGGGAATCTGGGAGTGCGGTACTGAATAGAGACGCTACACACTCATGTTGACTGCGGGGATGCTGGGTGTGGCTGCGAGGGATTGCGTCTTGTTTACAAGTGTGAATGACATGAGTGTTCGCTTGATTTGTACCTGCATGATTTTACCTGATTCTGAGCTGCAATCACCACGCAATGTGTGGATTGCTCTACGACAGTAATACAAATACAAATGAGCGTTTACAATTGACAGCAGGGTGCCTGATAGAATGACAGCAAATCGTGATCACACAGTAACTGCAGATAAAGAGATCGGAGTATATCACATATCGTAGTTCCTATCAACGATCATTGACCGGAAACACTTCCCAAATATCCTTAAAATGTGAACTAGTAGAACCGTTTTGAGCTACTAATTTTCCCTAGACTGGCTGCATCCGGCTGGTTCTTTGCTGCATTGTATCTAATCCGTTTGAAAGTTAAAAGTGGAATGATGTAACGCGTACAAATAATGAAATGTGATCCATTGATTTATAATCCATTAAAGGGAGTGTGCCTACTCACATCGCTCATGTGGAGTTGTTGACACTGGTCTATAATAGAACACATTTTTCTGAATCTAGCCATAACTTCATCTCTCCAGAATAACACTAGTTGCTGACATATTTCCAAAAGCGCCAAGAATTAGTGCTGGCAGTCACACAAATTATCGGTAGGCTTATGCCAGAGGAGCTCACGCTACTAGAAGCATTGCCCTAGCGATTTTCCGCTAGCATACAGGGTGCGCCGAGTCGTGGTGCTTTTCTGGTATGCTTGCCAGCAAGCGCTATGACTGGTCGCCATTCTGCCAATGGCCCCAGGCGTAACCCTTGTCGACCCGGCTAGCCGGGGGCGGGCATATATGACCTTTGAATCGTATTTAGTCACAAATAAACAGGCAAAGCGGCAGCTTGTCGCTGGCTGCCTGCGCGCGGCGGCCGGGTCCGGCTTGACCGCCGGCTTCGTTTGGATCTTCTCCGATGAGAAGATGTTCCACGTGGACGCCCAGCTGCACCGGAGAAACTCCCGCTACCTATCCACCAAGCCTGTTCACGAAGTGGACCCCCAGATTCGGTTGAACCCTCTAAACAAGCACCCTTAGAAGGTGGTGGTCCTGAGTGTGGTCGGGTCGGACGGGCAGAAATTCCCATTATCTTCGCCAACACCAACAAGAAGACCAACAGGAAGGACTACGAGGGGCTCCTAGACACGCACGTCATCCCCTGGATCAAGGCGACCTACCCGGAAGGTTTTTGCCTTCCAACAGGACAAAGCACCCGCCCACAACACCGCCGCCATCCAAGCCAAAGCCGCCCGACCGAGCTCGCGGGCGCCGGATCACTCTGCGAAGATCACCTCAGTCGCCGACCTCAACCAGCACACCTTAAGCGTTATGGAGCGTTCTGCAGGGAGGAGGTCCACGGCCACTTTCCATCCTAGCCTGAAGTCGCTCAAGTGCCGTCATGGCGGCGTGGGAGGCGCAGGAGGCGGCCTACGTCAAAACCTGCAAGGGCTTCCGCTCTCCTGTCGAGGCCGTCATCGCCGCCGACGGCGGCTTCATCGAGTTAGCGATTGGCAAAGGATGTGGCTTGTCGTTCCCAGTTGTTTTTTTATTCACTGTTTCAGCCTGTTGAATATATATATAATATATATATATATATATATATATATATATATATATAAGATATATATATATAGTATATATAATATATAATATATATAATATATATATTATAATATATAATATATATATATATATATCAGCCATACATTTGTTCGAAAATTTTTAAAAGCGCCCAACTTCCGCGCACCCGTATATCGTAGCGCTGGCCAATATAAAAAAATATCGTGACGTGCATATAGCAGCGCCGAAACAGAGCCTACGCTGGCCATTTTACATTGTTCTGATGGAAGTTTATTGTCATTAGGTCCGCCATGCTAGGATAACATCTTTACTCTGTTTTAGTGGCGATCGTTATGAAAACGAGCGGCGCCCACCAATTAACACCATCTACTAAGGAATCAATGATGGAGTGATGCACCAGAAACATACAAAGTGTGCACAGAAGCTATACAAATGTCATGACGTCGCTCAACATTCTTCATGAATTCCGAATGTTCTCGAGAGACCGAAACAAAGAAGAAGACACCAGTCTTAACTGTATCCAAACCATAAGGCTCTGTTAGTTATAAAGCTCTGTTAGCTCTGTCTCGTGTTTGTGTTAGGCCGGCAGAGCAAGACGGCGCCGGCCGCCGCCTCGGGCCCCTTACTCCGCTAGCCGTCAGCCGAGGCGCCGTCCCAGCACCGACTGGCAGGCGTGGCGCCCGGTCCGCTCCGGCAGGAGGCGGCCACAGCACGGCACTGCTGCTTCTGCTCGGCACCGACCGGCGACGGGCGGTGAGAGCGGGGGCGGCACGCTCACCGCCACCCACCCCTCAGCCTGAGTGACCAGGGTCGGCCCACGACCCGGCGACGGCGCGAGAGCGGGCGGCACGCTCACCCCACCCCACCCCTCAGCCTGAGTGACAGGTCGGCCCCACGACGGCGACCGGGCCGTTGAGAAAGCGGGGCGCACGCTCACCGCCAACCCACCCCATCAGCCTGATGGACCAGGTCGGCCCACGACCGCGACGGCTGAGAGCGAGGGCGCACGCTCACGCCACCCACCCCCTCAGCCCGAGTCACCAGGTCGGCACGCTCACCGACACACCACCCCTCAGCCTGAGTGCCAGTCGCACGTCACCGCCACCCACCTCAGCCCGATCACCAGGGGTCCGCACGCTCACCCGCCACCCCACCCTCGCCTACGTTCACCAGTGGCGGCACGCCACCGCACCCACCCCTCAGCCTGAGTGACCAGGGTCGGCACGCTCACCGCCACCCACCCCTCAGCCTGAGTCACCAGGGTCGGCCCAGTCACGTCACGTCACCTCACGTCATGCATGCGGCCGGCCGTTCCCACTGAGCACACACCGCACTCGGCCGCCGCGCCACAGCTCTCGGTAAACGCTGACGTCACTGCAGACGACTGCTCGAACCGGTCTGACTCACTATTGACCATCAGCGGCGGCGGAGCCTGGTCGGGCCGAGCCGCCCGACCCCCTGCCGCCGCCGGCAGCTGGTCCGTCCGGCGCTGGCGTGTCGCCCGCCGCCGCCAGCCCTGCCAGCTCCCCGGCCCGGCGGCACTCTGCAGCCACACCCACCTCTCTCGTGCACCACGTCCACCATGAAGCGGTCCTTGGCGCTGCTGTGGCGGTCGGCACCGATGGCGCGCACCGTGACCAGATGGGGGCCGAGCTCGGTGGCCAGCGGTACGCCGGAGAAGGTGCGCAGTGTCGGGTCGAACGTCAGCCAGTAGGGTAGCGGGTCCCCGCCGCCGGCACCGCCCACCTGTCCGCACACACACACACAAAGGCGTCAGCACAGAACCAACGCATCACAGACCAGTTTGGCAAACCAACGACACACGGGATACGTAATTCACTGAAAGCTTTCGAAGCTCAGCCGCAGCTCGAGGGCTTTTAAGCCAACTGAAATCAAAGACGGGATAGCCGAGCCAGCTATAGTCGGCGGCGGGGAGGGAGGTTGTGCCACGTGCGTGCTCCACCAGCGACCCAATTGGCCGGCCGCCAGACGCCACGGAGGAGAAGGGGTGCAGGGGTGACACAGGTGACAGGCGACGATGGCACGTCAGACCCCGGAGCTAGGAGGAGGGGTGCATGGGTGACGCCGCTCTCTGCTCTGTCGTGCCGAGAGTCGGTATACGCCGCTCTCTGCTCTGTCGTGCCGGGAGTCGGTATTACGGCCGCTCTCTGCTCTTGTCTTTGCCGAGAGTCGGTATACGCCGCTCTCTGCTCTGTGTGCCGGGAGTCGCCGTATTTTTACGGCCGCTCTCTGCTCTGTCGTGCGAGAGTCGGTATACGCCGCCTCTCTGCTCTGTCGTGCCGGGAGTCGGTATACGCGCTCTCTAGCTCCTGTCGTGCGAGAGTCGGTATACGCCGCCTCTCTGCTCTGTCAGTGCGGGAGAGTCGGTATACGGCCGCTCTTCTGCTCTGTCGTGCCGAGAGTCGGTATACACGCTCTCTGCTCTGTCGTGCCCGAGAGTCGGTATACGCCGCTCTCTCTGCTACTGTCGTGCGGGAGGTCGGTATACGCCGCTCTCTGCTCTGTTCGTGCCGAGGAGTCGTATACGCGCTCTCTGCTCTGTTCGTGCCGGAGTCGGTATTACGCCGCTCTCTGCTCTGTCGTGCCGGTGAGTCGGTATACGCCGCTCTCTGCCTCTTGTTCGTGCCGAGAGTCGGTATACGCCGCTCTCTGCTCTTGTCGTGCGAGAGTCGTATACGCCGCTCTCTGCTCTGTCGTGCCGGAGTCGCTTATACGCCGCCTCTCTGCTCTGTCGTGCCGGGGAGTCGGTATACGCACGCTCTCTGCTCTGTCGTCGCGGGAGTTCGTATACGCCGCTCTCTGCTCTGTCGCTGCCGGGAGTCGTATACGCCGCTCCTGCTCTGTCGTGCCGGGAGTCGGTATACGCCGCTTCCTCTGCTCTGTCGTGCCGGGGAGTCGGATATTACGCCGCTCTCTGCTCTGTTCGTGCCGGGAGTCGCGGTATACGCCCCTCTCTGCTCTGTTCGTGCCGCGGAGTCGGGTATACGTTAGAGTCTAGGACCATATGTTCTGCCCCACGTTCATTGACACACCCGGATGTCGCAGCGTCGCTGAATACATCCTTCGGAAAAACGGGCTAGTAGCATCCTATTCAGTGATGGGGCATTATTTGTTTTCGTCTGCCGAAGCTAGCTTCGAAAATATACTTAAAAAAGCCTTGCCTAAGTTTCACCCGTTTAATTCAATGTCAGCAATTGTCCATCGTGCGTCTGTGGGTGCTGCACGCAGTGCAATCTAATAAAACTATGTATGCCCTCGCCCTGACCCACCGGGGGCGAGGGCTATAATAATTAGCATTGGATTAGGCCCTTATAGCCCAAATCATCATCATCATCAACCACTGTGTGCAGTACGACAGAGACGTGAGTTAGTGTCGATGAAGTGGACAGGACATATGGTCTAGACTGTACGCCGTGATGAGACATAGCTGTTGACCCTGAAACCATCAGCTACCGGCCCCTGACGTCAGAGACGGCCCTGCCAGCGACCGCCAGGGGCCGCCGACTAAGAACTGTGTGTTCTGCCGCCCGCCCCACACCTCCTATAAACTATAATGTGTTCTGCCGCCTCGCACTCCACAACAACCGGATCCCACCGTCCACACGACCAGTCAGCAGTCAGCAGTCAGCAGTCAGCAGTCAGCAGTCCAGCAGCTCAGCAAAGTCAGCAGTCAGCAGTCAGCAGTCAGCAGTCAGCAGTCAGCAGTCAGCAGTCAGCAGTCAGCAGTCAGCCGCAGGGCAGATCTCGGCCCGGATACCGCCAAACAGCTGCGGCAGCGGAATACCTCGGCGGTAGACAGACATTCCCCTGACTTTCCGCACGCGATCCCCGCCTCCAGAGCGGTGTGCTGTACCAAACACTACCGAACCGAGCCGGTGCGGTGTGGAGCCCGACCTGAGGCCACTGCCCCCCCCCCCCCCCTATCAGCCAGACCTGACCATTGACATTGACATGTAGAGGCTACCTATAGAGGTCAATGGGCGTAACCGCGGCGAGCCGGCCTGCGGTGAGCGTGTGCGTGCCGTGAGAGCCACCGGACAGTCACGACACGGCGACCGAGGCATTCAACACGCGTCCAGCAGGCTGATCATCAGCTGTGCAGCCGAGTCACGCCGGGCCGCCTTCAAACCGAGTCACGCTGCTCCGCCGAGTCACACTGAGTCACGCCGGGCCGCCGAGTCACACCGAGTCACGCCGGGCCGCCTTCACACCGAGTCACGCTGCTCCGCCGAGTCACACTGAGTCACGCCGGGCCGCCTTCACACCGAGTCACGCCGCTCCGCCGAGTCACGCCGAGTCACGCCGAGTCACGCAGTTCCGCTGAGTCACGCCGAGTCAGACAGCTGCGCCGGTCACTCCGCAGAGACGAGCCTGTGCTGAACAGTGCAGAAGCGGCGGCGGCGGCGACGGCGGGCCAGCAGCACCGGAGCAGTCCCGTGGGAGCGGTGGCGGCGGCCCTGATTTCGGCCGCTGCCCCCACCGACGCGACAATCGGTCCCATACCATCACCACCGGTACCGGCGCACCACAGGCGGAGACTTCCCCGCCTGATTCAAGACTTCGGCCGAGACCGGCCAGGCCTTCTACTCCCTCACTTAACATGCGTTATCTTCGGCCGAGGCCTTCTAATCCCTCACATACCATACGTTATCTTCGGCCGAGGCCTTCTAATCCCTCACTTACCATACGTTATCATCGGCCGAGGCCTTCTAATCCCTCACTTACCATACGTTCTCTTCGGCCGAGGCCTTCTACTCCCTCACTTACCATACGTTATCTTCGGCCGAGGCCTTCTAATCCCTCACATACCATACGTTCTCTTCGCCGAGACCAGTCAGGCCTTCTACTCACTCAGATACCATACGTTCTCTCCAAGCTGAGGAGGATCTGAAGGTTACTTTTTCTTCAGCTGACCATTCCAATCATCTAGGGTTATTCATTGGTCATCGTCATACACAAGTCATACATATAACATCACGAGACTGAACTGTAGAAGGCTAAAAACGTCGTACTATTTGCAGATAATGTCTAAGTGAAAGTGACCATGAAATAACGATACCGCCAGCCAGACAGGAGGTTAAATAAAGGTCCGTCCGTCTGTGACAGCCTGACCACTGCCGGACACGAGGGGGCCTTCAGGCAGTCGGCGTGGTCCGTCTATGACTGGCTGACACCACTCCGGACACGAGGGGGCCTTCAGGCAGGGTCGGCTTGGTCCTTCTGTGACTGGCTGAACCACTGCCGGACACGAGGGGGCCTTCAGGCAGTCGGCGTTGTCCGTCTGTGAACTGGCTGACACCACTGCCGGACACGAGGGGGCCTTCAGGCAGTCGGGCGGTAGTCCGTCTGTTTGACAGCCTGACCCACTATGTCGACACGAGGGGGCCTTCAGGGCAGGTCGGGCTGTTGGTCCGTCATGACTGCAGCTGACACCACTGCCGACACGAGGGGGGCCTTCAGGCAGTCGGCGTGTGCCGTCTGCTGGACTTGGCTGACAACCACTGTCGGACACGAGGGGGCCTTCAGGCAGTTCGCGTGGTTTCCGTCTGTACAGCCTGCACCACTGCCGGACACGACGGGGGCCTTCAGGCAGGTCGGGCTGGTCCGTCCTATGACTGGCTGACACCCACTGCCGGACACGAGCGGGCGCCTTCAGGCAGTCGGCGTGGTCCGTCTGTGACAGCCTGACCACTGTCGGACACCGAGGAGGGCCTTCAGGCAGTCGGCACGTGGTCCGTCTATGACTGGCTGACACCACTGCCGGACACGAGGGGGCCTTCAGGCAGTCGGCGTGGTCCGTCTATGACAGCCTGACACCACTGCCGGACACGAGGGGGCCTTCAGGCAGTCGGCGTGGTCCGTCTATGACTGGCTGACACCACTGTCCGGGACACGAGGGGCCTTCAGGCAGTCGGCGTGGTCCGTCTGTGACTGGCTGACACCCACTGCCGGACACGAGGGGTTCCTTCAGGCAGTCGGCAGTGGTCCGTCTGTGACCAGCCTGACCACTGTCGGACACGGATGGGGGCCTTCAGGCAGTCGGCGTGGTCCGTCTA
Organism: Semibalanus balanoides; assembly: GCA_014673585.1. NCBI lineage: Eukaryota > Metazoa > Arthropoda > Thecostraca > Balanomorpha > Balanidae > Semibalanus > Semibalanus balanoides. Next base: position 16,838 of record VOPJ01011134.1, read on the forward strand.
TGGATAGGCTGACACCACTTCCGGACACTGAGGGGGCCTTCAGCAGTGTCGGCTCCGGTGGTCCGTCTGTGACAGCCTGACCACTGTCGGGACACGAGGGGGCCTTCAGGGCCAGTCGGCGTGTACGCCGTGGTCCGTCTCATGGACTGTGCTGGACCACACTGCCGGACACGAGGGGCCTTCAGGCAGTCGGCGTGGTCCGTCTATGACAGCCTGACACCACCTGCCGGACACGAGGGGCCTTCAGGCGAGTCGGCGTGGTCCGTCCTGTGACAGCCTGACCACTGTCGGGACACGAGGGGGCCGTTCAGGCAGTCGGCTTGGGTCCGTCTGAGGACTGGGCTGACACCACTTGCCGGAACACGAGGGGGCCGTTCAGGCCAGTCGTCGTGTCCGTCTGTGACTGCTGACCACCACTGCCGCGACACGAGGGGGCCTTCAGGCAGTCGGCGTGGTCCGTCTGGTGACTGGCTGACCACTGTCGACACGAGGGGGCCTTCAGGCAGTCGGCGTGGTCCGTCTGTGGACAGCCTGACCACTTTGTCGGGACACGAGGGCCTTCAGGGCAAGTCGGCGTGTCCGTCTATGACCTGGCTTGACACCACTGCCGTGGACCACGAGGGGGCCTTCAGGCAGTGCTGCGTGGTCCGTCTATACATCCTGACACCACTGCCGGACACGGGAGGGGGCCTTCAGGCAGTCGGCCGTGGTCCGTCTGTGACTGGGCCACACCACTGCCGGACACGAGGGCGCCTTCAGGCAGTCGGCGTGGTCCGTCTGTGAAGCCTGGACCCACTGTCGGACACGAGGGGGCCTTCAGGCAGTCGGCCGTGGTCCTCTGATGGGACTGGCTGACACCACTGCCGGACACGAGGGCGGCCTTCAGGCAGTCGGCGTGGTCTCCGTCTATGACAGCCTGACACCACTGCCGGACACCGAGGGCCTTCAGGCAGTCGGCGTGGTCCGCTCTATTGACTGGCTGGACCACCACTTGCCGGACACGAGGGGCCTTAGGCTTTCGGCGTGGTCCGTCTGGGACTGGCGGACAGCCACTGCCGGACACGAGGGCTTCAGGACAGTCGGCGCGGTCCGCTGTGGGACTGGCTGACACACTTGCCGGACACGAGGGGGCCTTCAGGCAGTCGGCGTCGGCTGGCGACACCGCTGAAACAACCAGCCGCTCCTGCCCTTCGTACCGGCCGGATGGGAGAGCTAACACTCCACCCGACAGAGCGAACACACAAGACAAGGCCACTGCATTCTCACGCAGCTCTGGGCAGCCAGCTCTAGCTCCGAGACAAGTTCCGTGACGAGAGCCGAGTGACGTGGACGAGTGACGTGGACGAGTGACGTGGACGAGTGACGTAAACAAGTGACGTGAACAAGGACGTGAACAAGTGACGTGGACGTGTGACGTGGACGTGTGACGTGGACGTGTGACGTGGACGTGTGACGTGGACGTGTGTGGGGCGGATCGCAGCGGCGGCTGGCTGGCTGGCTGGCGGCCGACGCGGTCACGACAGCCGGCCGCCCCGCTGTAATTCGGTCAGCGTGCCGCCGGCACGTGTCACTGGACCGGCAGCTGCGGAGCGGCGTCACAGACGGGGCCGAGCTGGACAGCCGGCCACCACCTCCGTCACAGACGGGGCAGAGCTGGACAGCCGGCCACCACCTCCGACACAGACGGGGCAGAGCTGGACAGCCGGCCACCACCTCCGTCAGGGGGCGGACCAGCGGACCAGGGAGGGGCCGCGAGTCGAGAGGCGGCCAATCCGGCCGGCAGCGCAGCCGCACACATATCAGATCAGCAGACCGGATCATATCAGATCATAGCAATCTTTCCTCATATCCTTGCTAAAGAGAACAGGTCAGTCGCCATTTTCCTCAGAGTATGAAGTCGACACGAGCAGCGCGCAAAATACATAATTAGAAAGGGAGGAAGGCTCGGCACTACGATCAGGGCCGTCATACGACAGAGGCGGGACGGAGCGGTGGCCCCGTCCCACAGTAATTCGAGGGTCCAGAGGTGGTCACGGTGGTGCGGGTGGGTTCACGAGCCGGCGGCCGAGCACCAGCACAAGCAGGCGCAGCACACACAGCCGTGTAACCGCCGCGCCGGCCGCCCACGCAGCCAGACGGTCAGGCACACCTTCTGCCTCCACTGCAGGCCTGCCGCCAGCCTGTCTGTTCGTGCCCAGGTCACACACCCACAGACAGTGACCAGCCGCGCGGTGACGGTCGACTGCCTCCACCGGAGCCGTCACACAGCCGGACAGAGAGCGGTGCACGTGGGCGTACTCCGGTCACGTGACCGTAACAGACGTGCCGCGCACGACGGACCGAGGGGGCCAGGTCTCCATCACAGCCACGCGCGCCGACTGCGCCGGACAGGGCGCCACAAAGAGGAGGACATTGCCACTGTTCACGGGACGGAGAGCGATACAGTCTACAGAGGGCGATACCAGTCAGCCAATACAGAGGGCGATACTAGTCAGCCAATACAGAGGGCGATACTAGTCAGCCAATACAGAGGGCGATACTAGTCAATCAATACAAGACGTCACAGTCCGTCTGATGATGCACTGCAGCGATTGCAATGACAGCGCGCCAGATCAAGGTCGTATCAGTTCAAGGTCGTATCAGTTACCATACCATTCGCCACTGCTGGCACTATCTCGGTCCGTCAAATATCGGGCAGCACGAAAAATGGACGTCAAAGCTGGCCTGGTCAACAACGGACTCATACAGGAATGCTATGCTCACAGGCCTCTAACGTAAGCAATGCAGCCGATCATCAGCTCAGGAAAAGAGTACCGCAAAGTTGACATGGCAGTTATCAGCATCATAGCAAAACCAGCTGAAGTCTCCGGAAGGTATTCCATTGAGCGCCGGCTTCGTCAGTCGATTTGGCACGCTCCAGCAGCACATGTCAATGGCGCCTCGTGCTGGCGTCTCAGTTGAAGTACAAACAAGTCGGCATAGCGAGAGATTTCTGTGCTGCAGAATATCCTGGAGCACAAGTTGGCACTGCCCGATGCACTCCCAGTGGTGATAATTCAGCAGCTGCCTCGGACAGGGCCATAGCTCAGGCCTCCTTCCCAAACGCTGACCTCTGGCGGGTCACACACAGAGACGACGGAAAGCGACAGCAGCAATACCGCCACCGTATATCGGACAGCGACAGAGTTCCGTAGAAAAGCTATTAGAGAAACTGAAGCCTGAGTGGGTTCTCCACAAATGCCGGCACAAGTTGTCGCAGAAGTTACAGAAGACAAACGCACCATTTCAGGGGGCAATTTCGTTATAAAGGCTTGGATGTCAGGACATCGCAGTTTAGTGTCAACAGTTTATTGTTTTGAAGACGGACAAACTAGAAAAATACAAATAAAAAGTCAAGAGAGTACAAGACATTGTCTGGCTATCTATGTCAGTCACCGTTATTGCCATTTATGGTCCAGCATTGCGTCATGGAAGCCGCCCATTGCGGAACTCGCCGGTAGCGATGCCAGTTCAGACCACATAGGAGTACGTGCCGCCTTCTGAACGTCTGTCCCACACGGTACGCTTCCCTCACAGAGTCAGTCTCCCGTAACGCCGGGTCGGAGTGAGCTGGACGAGCCGAGGCTCTGTCGGGTCAGCGGTGCACGGCCAGCCCCCACACACACAGCGCTCAGCGCCCCGCTCTGCTGCGCGGGGGGACGGCCAACAGGCCACGTCCGGTCATCAGGGCGCACCGGACCGACGGCAGAGGCACGGCAGAGGCCAGACGGCCAGCACCGCATGGCATAGACCAGAGCAGAGCCCGGCGTGCAGCTCTGAAGGCCGCCTCACCGCCGCCGGCCACCAGACACTGCAGTCACACCGCCGCCGCCGGCCGCCACCCCAGACACTGCTCTGCCAGCCGAGCAGAGATCCCTCCGACCGAGCCAGACCGCGAACACCGCGAGAGACCAACTATGTCCACCAATGTCGGCCGAGGTGAACAGACGGCGCCAGGTCCGCACAACCTGTCCCAAAGCCAGGAGGAAACATAGTTCCGTGGTACGGTGAACGGGCGGCGGCCGCGCCATCCGTGACACGAAGGCAGACCCATAATTGGACGGAGTGTACTCACTGGCCATGTCCAACGGATGTCATTTGCCGGCAGTTATAAAGCCAGCGTGGCTGATTAGATCAAACGCCGACCCAGGCTGGGCAGGCCGACCGGACGGAGAGGGGGGGGGGCAAGAGCTGGAGCGGTCACGCTCACGAGGCTCCTCTGGCCGGACGAAGAGGTCAGGAGAAGAGCGGTCACGAGACCCCTCTGAACGGACGGAAGGACGGTCGGACGCCGATGAGAGGTACCTTGCGTACTTTGCCCCGAGAGGCTCGAGAGGCCAGTTGCACGTCATCGTCAGCAGGCTGCGAGTCACTACGGAAGTCTCTCTGTTCTCAGCTGTACGTCCCACGCAGTGCCGAGTCTCCTCAGCGCCGCGCCTCCCCGCCCACGGAACCAGCAGATAACACGCCAACAACGAACCAGCAGCTAGAGAGCAACGAGAGGTCAGCGAGCGACCGACGAGAGCAGCGAACGACAAGGGCAGAAGCAATGAGCGCGCTGGGAGGAAGCAATGAGCGGTCAGACGAGCTTGTTTGCCGCGCGGGCCGGCCCAATACCAGCCTCTGGCGCCGGACGGTGGCCCGGTTGGCGGCCGATATGACCCGCCTCAGCTGCTCACCAGGCCCAGCACGTGCTTCATCTGACTGGCAGACGAGTGGCGACACAGGCTGCCGACCGCTCAGGGATGACGGCGTCATCAGCGGCGCTCTGAGCCGTCATCAGCAGCGCATCTGAGAATTCATCAGCAGCAGCGCATCTGAGCCATCAGCAGCGCATCTGAGCCATCATCAGCAGCGCATCTGAGCCATCATCAGCAGCGCATCTGAGCCATTATCCAGCAGCGCATCTGAGCCATTATCAGCAGCGCATCTGAGCCATCATCCAGCAGCGCATCTGAGCCATCATCAGCAGCGCATCTGATACGCAATTCACACTCTGGCCGGGCCGACCGGCCTCCGGCCCGAAACGGGCCCGTTCTGGGCATTGACCTATACTATAGTCAATGGTGCTTGGCCATTCTGCTCAGTTCCCCTAGAGGTTATGGGCCATTCTGCCCAGAACTGACTGTGCCGTCACCGGACGGTCATCAGTGGCTCTGTGCCGTCCACGCGACGCGTCATCAGGGCTCTGTGACCGTTCACCGGACGGTCATCAAAGTGGCTCTGTGCGTCCACCGACGGTCATCAGTGGCCTCTGCTGCCGTCAACCGGAGCGGTCATCAGTGGCTCTGTGCCGCACCGAAACGGTCAGTCAGTGCTCTTGTGCCGTCACCGGACGGTCATCAGTGGCTATCTGTGCCGTCACCGGACCGTCATCAAAGCTCTGTTGCCGTTCACCGGACGGTCAATCAATGCTCTGTGCCGTCAACGCGGACCGCGTCATCAGTGCTCTGTGCCGTCACCGGACGGTCATCAGTTGGCTTCTGTGCCGTTCAGCCGGACGGTTCATCAGTGGCTCTGTTGCCGTCACCGGACGGTCATCAGTGGCCTCTGTGCCGTCAGCCGGACGGTCAAATCAGTGGCTCTGGCCGTCACCGGACGGTCATCAGTGGCTCTGTTGCTGCATCCGGACGGTCATTCAGTGGCTTCTGTGCCGCCACCGGACGTCAATCAGTGGCTCTGTGCTGTCACCGGACGGTCATCAGTGGCTCTGTGCCGTCACCAGACGGTCATCAGTGGCTCTGTGCTGTACCGGCGGTTCATCAGTGCTCTGTGCGTCACCGGGAACGGTCATCAGTGGCTCTGTGCCGTCCACCGGACGGTCATCAGTGGCTCTGTGCGTCACCGGACGGTCATCAATGGGGCTTCTGTGCCGTCACCGGACGGTCATCAGTGGCTCTGTGCCGTCACCGGCACGTCATCAGTGGCTCTGTGCCTTTCACCGGACGGTCATTCCAGTAGGCTCTGCCGTCACCGGACGGTCATCAGTGTGCTCTGTGCCGTCACCGGACGGTCATAACAGTGGCTCTGTTGCCGTCACCGGACGGTTCATAATGGCCTTCTGTGCCGCACCGGACGGTCATCAATGGCTCTGTGCCGTCACCGGACGGTCATTCAGTGGCTCTGTGCCGTTCACCGGACGGTCATTCAATGGCTCTGTGCCGTCACCGACGGTCGATCAATGGCTCTGTGCCGGTCACGGACGGTCATCAGTGGCTCTGTGCCGTCGCCGGGGACGGTCATCAGTGGCTCTGCGCCGTCACCGGACGGTCATCAGTGGCTCTGTGCCGTCACCGTACGGTCATCAATGGCTCTGTTGCCGTCAACCGGACGTCATCAGTGGCTCTGTGCAGTCACCGGAACGGTCATTCAGTGGCCTCTGTGCCGTCACCGGACGGTCATCAGTGGCTCTGTGCGTCGCCGGACGGTCATCAGTGGCTCTGTTGCTGTCGCCGAGACGCGGTCATCAGTGGGTCGGTGGGCGACTGGCGGCTGAAGGTGGCCAGAATAGCGCGGCCCCTGGCCCAAACTTGCACCGAGCCCGGAGCCTCAGCAGGGTCAGCAGAGGGAGCCGGGCCGGGTCGGCTGGCCGATGACAGCTGTTCGCACAGCGCACCGCCCGCTGCCAGGTGCACCAGTAGCCGCTGGCCGGCAGACATTATCAGCTCGATAACTGATGACGACACGTACCTGACGTCTGATAATCCGACGCCAGAGAGTCGTGGTGATGTCACGTGACATAACTCCCAGCTACAGCAGTAGGCATACTACGACTATCCGTGTGACCAGCGGACAGAATACATGTCGCATAGCCACTTTCGCCAGGCACAGTGGAAGCCGTCGCCTCAGCGTCAGAGACGTGGGTTTGGTCCCGGCTCTGGTCCCGGCTCTGGTCCCGGCTCTGACCTCAGGCACCGGCCTCTGGTCCGGGTGCCGTCACTGCCCCAGCTCTGACCGCAGGCCCCCGGCGCGGCAAGTCATCCGTTTCGCCTCATCTCCGACCAAGCAGCGAAAACAGCCAACAGCGAGCGGGCAGGCCGACGGCGCTCCCCGGAGGCCTGGACGGGATGGGTGTGAGGGAGGGTGGGATTGAGTCCCTCCTCCCCCCGCCCGGAGTTCCCCTCTACCCGGAGCCTAGGACGAGAGGGCCGAGTGGGCGGGATGAGTGAGCTCCGCTGTCATTCCAGCCAGTGACATCCACTCTTCGTCATGTTCTTCAAGCCGATTTAGTTGGTAAGTCCCCGGTCCGATAGCCTGATCTCGTAAATCATATTCGCAGAAGTGGAGCGCCGTTTCAAGGGGTGTGTATCGAAAAGCCCCAAGATTGATACAGACTAGAGCTTGTATTGGCCAAAATTCCTAAATGCCCTGCGTTTGAAAGGTCCCAGGATTCATATTGGCTAGAGGTTGAAAAGGTCAATCGGCCCAAAAATGCCCAGACCAGGAGAATTCATTCAGACCAGAGATTGTATTGGCCAGATGTTGAAGGGTCCAGAGCTTTTATTGGCCAGAGCTTGTATTGGCCAGAGCTTGTATTGGCCAGAGCTGGAAGGACCCAGAGCTCGAATCAGCCAGAGGTTTAAAGGGAGTGTGCCTACTCACATCGGTCATGTGAAGTTGCTGACACTGGTCTATAGAACATATTTTTTTTATTTAGCCATGTACTTCATTTCTCCAGATTCACTCTAGTTGCTGAGATATTTCAAATTCGCCAAGATCATGCTGGCAGCACAAAA